>KB303899.1:19800-37475 GCA_000328365.1 Capitella teleta | reverse complement strand
TGTTGCAAAAGTATCGTAAACAGTGGAGTTGTTTGAAGCATAATTAAAAATTTTTAACGAATTTATAAGCTTCCCAAAATGCTTCCATTATCTTTATGAGGATTTAATCTCTCTTAAAATGTTCATTTTATATCGAAATGTGCTCGAAAATATTGATTTATTGTCAGTTGAAAAGCGCTGTGTTATCACGAATTGCGCCGTCGTGATTTTTTTCGATTTACCCACTTCTTCTCGATTCACTTTATGATTGCGAGAGTTAAAAGTCGCGAATGGGCCCAAAAATATTTTTTCCCGATGAAGAAATATCTAAGGAAGAAATAACAGTCGGCTTTAGGGGTTTTCATGCACGATTGGCGAAGTTATACTGAATTTACTGCGGTTGGGTATGATTTTTCCATGTTAAAAGATAGCGGAGGCTCCGTTTCTAAGAAACAAAATGACGCCCATGTTCTAAATTTCCAGGAACCCGGTTTGCGCTACTCTCTTTAGCATATAGGATACTAGTCAGATGTATATGCTAGTAATATACTGTGTAAATGTCGACGCAACAATTTGCATAACAACTGAGATATATTGAGATAATTATAACATATGAAAATTGTGTAATAACATGAATTGATTCCGATTCCCGATTCGTAAAACAGAAAAACGTCACACACAAAAAATATATATATATATCCTCATTTCTGATGCTAATAGTCATAACGTGTGATGAAATGATTTGCAGGTCTGTACGTGTTCGGTATACCATAACGGCTGGCCTAAATATCTAGTAAAAAGTACATTTGCTTTCGAAAATTGCTTGATTGATCAATTTATGGTCTAAAATTATGTATTCAACAACTCAGATTATCAGTTTGATGCCTTTGAAGTACAAAAACCTGAACTGAACAGAGTTAAACAGAATGACCTCATTTCGCCATTCGTGCACGTACAGACTGTACACAAAATAAATTCCGAGAATGGCGCTCTGTCGAAGCCGAGTTCGAAAATCGCAGTTCTATGAAAGCGTTCAGCGGACTCCACTTATTTCAGTTGTTTTCGGTGTCAGCTTATCTGAACCGTCTTTTTAAAATTCCAATACTAGTATTGTTTCTGATTTTATGTGTACAACTGAATATATAAAATTAATACGGCCGAAACGGACTCAACTGCTCCTCTTTCAACTGATCAATTCCAATTCCCAAATTGTACTTCAAGCCAACTTCCCGTAAAGCACGCTCCATCTTGATAATAATTATGGCGCGAAAAGCATTTCATCGCAACGCGAATCACGCAAAGCATGCGCCCTACATAAATTATGCAAATGAGGCGAATGTATGGCTGAATGCGCTGCATTTGTAAACATCTTGAAATGTCGGCATAAATTTGCCAAGTTTAGTAGGAAATAGTGGACGGAATCTAATTTTGAATATGGCGTTTCTAAAATAGATGATTTTAATATAGGATTTTCAGCGTGACTGCCAATGCCCACGGGTTTTGACGCCAGAAAAACTTCCAGTTTTTAACATACAAGTATCATCAGCGGAGATCTGAGATCGCCGCTGACGATCATATCCGAATAGGCACAGTTTACAAAATAAAAGGCATGGGTGGTTAATTTGGGATGAATTGAGGATTTGAGGGAAATTAAACCCTCAATTAACATCCTTGAAACAGCCATGAGTTGTTTCACTTGATCCGTTCTCAACGCAAAAATAGTCACCCCATTTGACATACACACGCTTTTTGATCGAGTGAGTGAGTGATGGGGCTTTACGGCTCCACCCAATCCGATCGGATGATACGGGCGCCAGAACAGAAGGCCCAGGACCGGGGTTTCCCCCTACTCTTATCGATAAATCCCAAGGGTTCTTCACTCTGCATACCACCATAGACAGTAGTACACAGCGCTCGGCCTTGTTACGCAGTTGGGCAGCACTGCAGAGTCACCGAAGAATTACAATTATAACGAACTACAATTATAATTCACAATCATAACGCCATTGGCCTGATCGGATCTCGAACCCGGGACCTCGACCCCCACGGTTGGCATTGGATTGTAGTCAGCGGTTTAACCCACTGAGCTATCCAGGGCCCCTCGCTTTTTGATTGAAGTACTGGGAGATGAACATATACGTGTAATTAGTAGACATAATTCTCTGGAAGTCGTTCGACCCCTCCGACCCCCTCTTCCTTGCGCATGGCTACGAGCCTGTATAGTCGTTCATTCTACGCATTCGGACGAAAGGAGAATCTCTGGCATCATGTTGTGCATGCACTGCATGCTATATTTACTAAGAATAGCTTCGTACGGATTGCCATGCTGATCTGCTGGCAAAGACACTGCTTCAGGGTGCTTCCTGATCAAAACAGAAGGCCTGGATCGCACAACAAACCTAGATAATGCTTCGTCCTTTACATTAAGCAGGTAGGTCATGCAAGTGTTTGTATCTGATATGATTCGAAACCTTCGCTAATACGATTGAGGCCAATATGGGAAGCGTCAATAACGGCGCCTTAAAAACTGATTCGAAATACTCGATCGCCAAAATGTTGCACCGAGTGACCTCACCCACACGTCAATTCTGATCTGAAGGATTTCAGCCTCGATTGCATCATGTGGAATTAATGATTTACAAGCATACAGTTGAGCGAGAACGCGTATATATGCATGACAAAACTTCCATGTACTTAATAATTAACTTATGGCCTACATTATTACTACGTCAATCTACGTGCATGTACATTATACAATGCTGTACATGTATATATAGTCACATAAAATTTATAGACCATAATAATATCGGGCCCACTGTATATATTTATTATAGCACGTATATGTGTATATTATAATCAGATTATCACATTATTTCCCGTGAATGTTTATTATTGCAAATCTGTTGATAAGTTAATGTACATAATTATGTACAATAAGAATGCGTTGATTAGGACGTTCAATTTGCTTAAGCTGACGTATTTTTTTATTTTTTTGTTTTGTTTTGTTTTTGTTTGTTTTTGTTTGTTTGTTTTTTGTTTTTGTTTTTTTTTTTTTTTGTTTTTTTTTTTTTGAGGAGGGGGGGGGCTGAGTCTCTCCAGACAGTACATTTGTACCAACAGCAGCGAACGGCGGCACCGAGCAGTTTTGCATGCATCAATCAGTATGCAGTAACCGTAGACATCTCAAGCCAAATTGGTAAAACGATCCGGAACACCTGCATCGCTAGCTCCTCTCCTACAGCCATTTACAACATATTTGTTATGACGGAAATACATTTCTCTTGTGTCAGCTTATCTGCAAGTCAACATAGAAGCAAATTCTTTGCAATCCTTTCAGCGCATCTCATGCAACGGTAGAGATAGCAGGAGAAACAGGTCTCTACTTATTACGTGGAATCGAGCAAGCGTCTCAACTGAAACATGCCTTTTCACGTGACTATCATGGCTGGTGAGTATCGAGGTTATCATTGCGTAATGGCGAATAATATCTATTCAGTACCCACACTACATGCTGCATGTGTAACATTAACCACAATGTAATTCAATAATTCATAGTTTAACGATGGAACGCTACATTTGATCATAACGTATGTGATTCAGATGAATGACGACGCGAGGCTCAAATGTGTGCTCGACCTCCCTGAAGCAGAGCATCGAGAATGGAGACCTGGTCGCGGTGAGGAGTTTAGTGGAAGAGGGAGGAGAGGACATCCGTCTCCTCTTTCTGGACGGTAGTTCTCCCCTAGGAGTTGCCATCGCCAACCAACGGGAAGACGTTGCAGCGTTCCTCTTGGATGCTGGAGCCAATCCTGTTGCGGCTGATAGCTTCAGATTGGACGGATGTGAGCGGCAACCCGTGCACTATGCTTCATCTAGTGGGATGCTGCCAGTTCTCAAGGCAAGTCCTTTCGCTTATTGTCATGTGGTAGCACTTAGCTACTATGCTAACTTTCCTTGGTATTCAATATGTTTACTACTACATGTACATGATTGATGAGGCAAGGTCAAATACACATTGTTCTACAGAGGTTGTTGCTGGAGGGAGCTGAGATTGATGACATGGACTACGGCGAATCAACTCCCCTTCACTACGCGGCGGAAAGAGGTCACACAGGTGATGTGAACACTGCAAGATGTTTTAGACATTAAAATAATTATGGTCTTTCAGCCGTCATCGAGTTCCTTCTCTCTGAAGGATGTGAAATCGACCGAGTCAGCAGTTCCGGCCACACCCCTCTCGGAAGAGCTGCCCTGGGAGGCCATCGCCAAGCGCTGCACGTGCTGTTTGCAGAAGGCGCGGAGGTGAACGTCAGCAACCGTGTCGGCGTCAGTCTGCTGGCTGAGTGCGTCAGAGAGGACGTTCAACTGAACATCGTGAAAGATCTGCTCTACTTCGGAGCAGATCTGCATAGCGTAGACATCGAAGGGAACACGGCCCTACATGCGGCGGCTTGCTTTGGACGAACTGAAGCCGCACAATTTCTAATCCAAGAGAGAGTTGACATCGCAAAGAAAAATGACTACGGCAACAGGGCCCTGCATAACAGCACAATGCACGGCCATGTGGAGTGCAGTGTCCTCTTACTGAACCATGGGGCGCGCTTCAATGTTAAGAACCACCGCGGTCAGAGCCCTTTGTACTGCAGTATGCTGCACCAACAGGAGCACACAGTGAACCTATTGCATGATCTCGGAGCGAGGCTCACAGCCAGTGAGAACGTCATGTATGAGCGCTATGAAGCATCCCGGAAAACAGAAAAACGAGATTTCTACCACTGGACAAATTCTCTGAGCCAGGTGACTCCCTCCCTGAAATCCCTGAGTCGCATCGTTATCCGTGCGGCCGTCAAAACTCCCCTTTCCCTCTCCATTCTTCAGCTCCCTGTGCCTGCAGCATGCCAAGGGTACCTCCTACTTTCTGATTACATAACAGACTCATAACACACAAATTATATAATAAAAGTTTAATTTACAATTGAGTACACTTTGTGTTCAACAGGTGGTGCAGCACAATTCCTAGAGTGAGAATAAAAATAAAGATAAGTTAATAAGAACATTAAAGCAGAAGAAGTCAAACCTGCTGCAACAGAGACATTCAGTGAATCCAGTGACTGATGCAGGGCTTTGCGAGGTGATATCGTCAGCAGTGCATCGCAAAGAGAGATTAGTTCTGTGTCCATTCCTTTGCCTTCGTTACCTGCATTGAAATTAGATATCAACCCAATCACTATGGTGAAGAAAAAAAAGCCAACAAAATTAATCGGCAATGAACACCTTGAGTAATCATGTCATTCATAAGGAACCAAATAACTAGTGCCAGCTGTGAAATGCATGCAGACCAACACATTTTTTATCCATCAAATCAGAACTCACCGAAGATGAGAATCGTGTCCTGCTGCATGTCAATTGTGTTGAGCGGAATGACGGGTGAAGAGCACGCCTCTCCCTCGGTTGGCATCCCGGTACCCAGGATGCGAAAACCTTTCTCCCGCCACGCCTGTGAAGAGGCAGCGTTAGACCCTGCATCTACAGACTAAAACTAATCATTACCTGAATGAAATCTGTCAGGTTGCTGGTTTTGAAAAGGGGCGCTAACTCAAGCGCACCTGCACTTGCTTTGCAGACGACTGGAGACAGCGCGCAGCTGAGAAGAAAGTGGAGAATTGAGACGAGACCGAATCACAGAGCACGGAATTCACCCTTCCTTGCTGCTGGTGATGACTCTATGCACCCCTAGATAATAGCAAGACCTCAAAACAGCTCCAAAATTCATCGGATCCTGATGAAGAAATAATAAAGTATAATGAGGAATTTTCGAAATGGATTATATACCTGTATTCTATCTAGAATTACCCACAGACGAGGTTCTTCAGAAGAATCCACACTGTGCAGGAAAAAATTCAGAGCAACTATGTAACAAATCAGTTTTAACCAACGGTACTTACTAAGGCTGGGCGAATAGTGAAATAACCCGAATAATGAATATTCGGGTGGTTATTATTCGCCGAATCCGAACCCGAATACGAATAGTTGTGATTCAATCACAACTATTCGTATTCGTATTTTTTATTTATTTTTTTTTTTTTTCTCAATCGACTGATTGTGAGAAGAAAAAAAAATAAAAAAAAAGAAAAATAAAAATCCCTACAATCACAACTTTTCATTATTAGAATCTTGTGTTGTAGAACAGTGCAGGATATGTTAGTGCTTTATAGTAACTTTACAAGACGAAAGGCACATGTACCAGTTCATGCACTATCACAGGTGAACTACTATAGTATTTACCTAGATGTACCTCATCCCCCCATTATAGCCTTTGCTGCCACGTTTTTGCCATTAAAACCAATGATCAACTCTTTGTGATATTTCATCATACTAATTTCATGCACTAGTAAACATAATGGATCAGGGGGGATTACAGTCATTACATAATCAACGGCACGAAACAAATAATCCCTAGAATAAACAGCGTTATGAAATCAAGAGCATTGCTAACATGAAAATGCTCCTGCACTGCAGCCTCGTGGTTTCAATTCAATCATATTCCATGTTGTTATCAACTTCCTAGCTATGCATGTCAGCAGTACCAATGTGAACTTCTGACCTTTCTTCAATCTCGCCTGCTGATCAATTTCATCAAATGGCTCTAATCATAGTACACGAAGTAATTCATATCACATTGGCAACGGGATTATTGTTGAAAATCTTCCCCATATTATTGTAGTAAACTTACAAAACTTGTGTGCATGTGCTAGTATTTAATCTGTCGACATCTTGACACCAGTTTCAGTAGCAACTTTCTATAAAGACTACTGATGCACCCCAACCAATTAGTCACCATTCAGAGTGAAGGCGCGAGATGGTTTCAGCTGACGATTTATGTGGACACAAGTAGAGAGGGGAAGGGCCGAAGGGAAGGGCGAATACTGGGCGGGGGACTCAATGAGATCGTTGCATCACCATGTGTAGATAGATATAATTATTTTTATTTGCTGAAGCGGATATCGCGCGCTCTGCTAACTGTCGATGCGAGCTAGCAGCTTACACGTAGAAGGGGGAGGGGATGGGATGCATGCAGTCTCGATGTGGCCTATAAGCCTTTAATTAAGCCGCGTATTATTTGCTGTGCCTTAAGCCGAAGTTTAGCAGGATGGGGGAGGGTAAGATTTTATTTCATGGTAATTGACACGGTCTTTGTCTTTGAAGTGTTAACTCGCCGTCGAGAGTTATCTCTGTGGACTATTGAGATTGTTTCAACATATTTTGAAGACATGAAATGGATTAAATACTGAAAATGGTTTTTCCACTATTCGGGTCAAAACACAAATAACAAAGCTTCCGCGGCACCCCACTATTCGCCGAATAACGAATACAAATATTCGCCCAGCCTTAGTACTTACTCAGCGACTTCATCTACAGACTGAAGTACAAGTTGACTGGCATCAAGGCAGACGCCCTGAAGAAAGAAACATTTAAAAATGAAGAACAGAAAAACGCATGAGCACTAACCTGATGCTGCCGGTTCTTGGATAGGAAATCCAACTCAGCAGCTTCACATTCGTGCACTTCAACACCTTTCACCGTGGCAGCTTTCAAGATGGCTTTCATTAGTGTTTCTTGGCCAGCGCCTTTCTTCACAAACACTCGGTTGAGATACCTTCTGCCCTCTTGTATGGCAAGCAGAACCGGGTAAAGTCCAAAAAGTACTTCTCCTTGAACATCAGGCAGAGTAATTTCAGTCTTTCTATTGCTGTGAGAACAAAGAATAAACATCAAAATTGAATTTTAATTGAATACACAATACCCAAGACGCCATGGCTTGTTTCCAACACCAGGTAAGCCATGATTATAATCATAGGTGCCTTTATCAAACGGTGGCTTGCGTCTGTTTGTCTGTCGCGACTCCCTACGGCTCTCTGCCATGCTCCTCCTCATGCGATCCCTCTGACTCTCACCACGTGGCTCCTCCCACTCGTTGTCTTGGCTCTCCTCCAACTTAAAACTCTTCCTCTGGTATGTCTCTCGCTCAGCACTTGTTTCGGACAGCTGTATTAATCGCTGACTCAAATCCGATTTGAAGTGCGTATTTCGCGTATGAAGTTCAGCTTTATCCAGATCTGCAAACTCACTTTGTTCGGCCGTTTTTAGCCGTTCAGTTTGTTTCTCAATGTGGTGTTGAACAATGGGTTTCGATGGTACGCTGATTTTGGCAGCAGACAAGAAATTGCGCATATCGTGTGCATCCGGTTCTTCATCATCGGAATAGGAGTAGTCCGAACCAGAGTATGGACCGCTAGAGGTGCAGGTGCGCAGGGATCCCTGACGGAAGAAGCACGTCGCCTCCAAGGCCTGCTTGGATGTTTTCAAAAGACCCCTCCACATGATCAATCTGCAAATAACAAACACCTTTTCTATAATTTAAATGCACTGATTATTGTTTTAGCGATGAGTGAGGTCAAAGGAGTGAAAGGACCCATGCACTCATCATTTAAATTACAACTTTTTACTAGGGATGCACGGAATTCCGAAAATGACGAACGAATAGCGCTGGAAACCATTTGTACGGTAACGTATGAATAACCACAGCCATCATTTATCATCATAAAACTTTAGCTGACATACTACAGCGAGCGCGGTATACAGACCTCGCCCGATAATCTGTGCTAATAAATTATAAAAGTTATACATATTCTGATCCCACCAACATTGCTATGAAAAGTATGAATGCACTAGCAGGCATGAGACAGAGGTTTGACAAAAAGTACTGAAAGTCTAGCAGGGGCAGGGGGAGAAATTTTTAAATTTTTAAGCATTAAGTTGCAAGAAATTCAATGGTCTTCAAGTAATTTCATAGAGAGCTCTATCAATGAAGATAGTTTAGAAATTTACAAATCAATAGGCCTAAAAGATCCATAGTTGAATTGTTCCTCAATCAGGAGGCTACAAAAGAAAGTATTCTTTATTGAACACAATTTACAGTTAGAGCATCTGTTGCATATTGTCCTGTCCATGGTCAAGGAATCTTCTTTTCTAGCCAACTCCAGGACCAGAGGTTGCGCGCAACGTCTGGGTCGTCACAGGTGACAACGGCGTTCAAAGGCAAACAGCGCATATTGCTATAGCGAACTTGAAACTTCTCGTTCGACTAGAATTGATTGAGAATGCCTCTTTCGAAAGTAGTAGTAAATGTATCGTAGCTTACCATTGGTCGAGAACCACCAATCAGAGCGTGCGACAGAAAAGGTCGCATTAGATTCGACTACAATGCAAGAAACGACCAGGACAGCTTGCGTTAGATTGAAAGCATATTTACGACCAAAACGATTTTTCTTTCAGACTTTTTCAAAAAGTACGGAAATCCGTCAAAATACGGAAGAATCTCATGCCTGACTAGACAGTCACTAGTCTCATTCCAAGCCTCTGGTCTATATAATATATTGATAATTAGACCCACTGATTATGGCTACAGAATCATGCCGCAGTGATAATGAATAAATTTAATGATTGCGATGTGACTTAAACTTGGGTTGAAGTTGATCATTTATCATGTATGATGTAATGATGATGATCAACTGTGTTACTGTGAATTTCAACTCAAGTTCAAGTCACAAGTACTCTGTACTAGCTGTCACAAGGCTGCAGGCAGAAGCCTGAGGGGAAACTGTCAACGAATATGAGAATGACTCTACGCCCCAGGCATTTCCGTTAGTGAATCACATTTCAATCAATCTTTCAACACAGATATAACAATTAAATACGACCAAAAGCAAAGAAGTAGATGAAAGTGTCCCAATGTCAAACCTGAAGCAGATGATGATAGAATTCACGTGCAGGATGTGCCTCGTGCAAAACCATTTGAAGAAAGTACGGCCTGACTTGATTCTCTTGTGATATTACATAATTAAAATGTGTATAATTGGAGATTATTATGATGCCAAATGCAATTAAATATCTGATTATATGTCATGTATATTCCAAAAGACGATCATTAGCGAATTTATAGTAAATATATTAATTGTTCCACTTAGTCCACGAAAGTATATTTTAAATGGTTGCTATCTAAACAAATGAGATATTCTGCACCGGTTGAAAAATTGGGGCTGCAACGATTACATTGACATAAGAGAGGGCAGCGATGCTCGTTGATTTTCGGTCAGTATTCCTCATATATCGCTTATTATACTGTGCAATTAAATTGAATATATTATCTTTAATTTAAATGCCATCGTTTTCCAAAGTGCAAATTGATAATTAGTCATGACAGTGTTGTTTTTTGGGGCTATGAAGTGTAACTGAACTCGATCGCGTACTGAGCAAATCGCGTACGTTATGATCAACATGTACAGTCTGGTGCCTGGTATCAGGGTACTAGCAGTTAGTACCGTGTACATCAGCTCCCCAAGGGTAGCGGAGCAGTTCCTACCTACACACCTAGTGTATACGCTACGCTACGGCTTGGGGAGCTACGTGTACATGTACTCAATCTTGTGGTACTCACCTATTGTGCAAGTATCGCTGTACGACAAATTTTATTAGCTGAAATTTCCTCAAATATTTCTCAGTATATATATAACAATTATAATTTCATAATTATATTTCAGGAGGTTCTAGCGCAACATTAAATTTCTACAACAACAGTCATGATGATGAGCTTTCAACTTCAGCATTGCATCTCATTTCTTCTTCTATGTCTCGGTGAGCATACTACCCGAGTGATTCTGATCATTGACTTATAAATTCTCCTTTAACCTCAGGTGCCAGAGGTCACGATTGGAACCACATCTCCAGCTCCCCAAAGGGTATGTTGGTTGCCATCAATTCTTGGAATTTGACTATGTGTACGTGAGTTATAATTCTAAATTTTTCAATTCACCCAGGGCCTTCCTCCTGGGGCAAAACTTTCCCTGGATGTAATGCTGAGAATCAATCTCCCATCGACATTGACACGACCACATTGACGTATGATTCCGGGCTCACCGCTTTTGATTGGAGTAACTACGGGGCCATTCCCCGCAATGCTCGCTGGGAGCTCATCAATAATGGACATTCAGGTTTTTGAATATTTCCATGGCAAACATATATGGGAGATGTATTATGAGAGCAGCTAGTACTGCTGAGAAATTTTGATATATAATTATTTGTCTTCCTACAGCTCAGCTGGTGTTGGATGGAGACTACCAGCTATGGGATGGTGGCCTGGATGGCATCTACAAAGCCGTGCATGCATCTTTGAGCTGGGGGAGTGAAGATCATATTGGCTCAGAGCATCTGATAGATGGACGGGGCTTCCCTGCTGAGGTCAGTGCAGGTCAGAGTTCAATGTTTGAACTCATGAATATCTATCAACAGCTGCAGATTGTCCACTACAGCTTGGCAGCTGGATCTTACGATGAAGCTCTTCACGTTGAGAAGGGGATCGCCATCATGTCTTTTCTCTTCAGGGTAATCAATTCCTTCAGTCTGTCTCACTGCATGGGTAGTGATGAAGTTCTCAATGCATTTCTGTGATTCATGCATTTGCTTCATTTGTTTTGCAGTTGAGTCCAGTTGATAACAGAGTTTATGATCAAATCCTCCTGCATTTAGAGCGCATTCCTTACAAAGGTAACATTTCATTTAAATGTATCTTTGGTAAGAATTTGAAAATGCTACACTTCCACATGTATTAGCAGTGAATGTGAACAGTGCAATCATTAAATGTGATTGCAAATTTTCGATCTTTACACCCATGAAATGAAAATATCTTCCAGATGAGAAAGTGATAGTGCGACCGCTTCCTCTGCTTTCTTTACTTCCTTTGAATCTCAATAATTACTTCCGCTACTCTGGCACCTTCACTTCCCCTCCGTGCACTCCAGGGGTCATCTGGTCCGTGTTTGAAGATCACATTGATATATCGCTATCTCAGGTTCGCTTTTATTGCATAATCTTCTACGTAAAATTTATATCTCTGATGTAATACAGTCAGACCCTCTTAATTCGCTGTCATGTAATCTGCCCTTCTTGTAATCCACCCTAAAATGCCAGGGACAAATCGTTTGTAATGGTAATTGTGTCATGTAATCCGCCTTTTTCGTTTATCTGCCTCTGACCACGATTCTCGGGAACAAATCTACACTGTACCATTATAAGTTACATATGTAATCCGCCCTTTGAAATACCGTAGTGTAAACAAACATAAGACATGACACATCAATTGTCAGCGATTTCTTTCAAGTCAGGTCAGTTAAACAAATAATGGCGCCCCTTCGCCTATTCAACGTTTAAGAATTTAAAGAGGATCTCTGTTCATTTCGGAACCTTTTTAGATCGATTTTATGGGCTTTTGTGAGTGACGAGAGACCCATTTTGAAAAATTCAGTCAACTGACAAATTGAAATACGACTTTCTTGCTCAGGCAGAATAGCTTGAAACGAGATGAGTGCGAGATTTCTTTTATGAGAACTGCTGAAAGATATGCTCACTCGACGGCTCCCATTGTTAAAAATAGGAGAATTACTTTCATGCCGTCACGACGGTATAAAATCGAACGCGAGAAGAAAGCGAGATTTTAAACCTCTCAAAATCCATGTATGTAGGAATTAGCCCACAGCAAGCGTATTGTCTAAATATTTGTCTGTCAAAAGGCGTATTTGTCTTTTGGGATGCATCCTCTATCATCCGTTACTAGTTCAAAATAATCAGAGGTCCTCTTTAATTAAGGAAAGGAATCTAATGCGGGTATCATTGTCGTGTCGATTCCTTTATGTCTGCATGGCTGGCTTACTTTAAATTTAATTGGTCGCTCAGTTAGGTGATGTTCAGGAGCAGAACGAACGATGGGAATTGTGAGTGGAGATCATGGAATCAAATGGAGAAGCGAGTGGAATTAAAACTGCGAGAGTCGGAGCTGATCCACATACACATGCATGAGAGCCCACAATGACCATCCTTCAGTTATAATTGTCTCTACCATCTACATTGCTCACTGCATTTGATCAGGGTTTTTTGTACGGCATCTAATTTTCATTTATTTGTGGTCTGACATGTAATCTGCCCTTTTCGTTATAATTGCCTGTTACCTTGGGAACGAAGGAGAGCGGAATAATGGGAACTGACTGCTATTAATGAGATGTTTATGATGGAATTTTTGAGTGGTTTTATATTATTTTTCGCAGAGATGAAGGCTAGCGTTGGCACTGGATATAGTATTGCAATTAATTGTACAGGGAACCAGCTTTAAATTTATATTTGCTTCTTATCCATGCACTCTCACTGTATCTTATCATTTGCTTGTTTGTACGATCCTTCCAGTTGAAGCGTCTGAGGAAGCTGCTTCACACAACCGAACATTCCTCTAATGCCCCCACAATGCTCAACAACTTCCGTCCAACGCAAGCCCTGGGTTCACGCGTGGTGTACGCTAGCGATCCGAAGCACTCGAATCTCTTGACATCTCCCCTCAACTCACCAATCAGCATCACCGTTGCTGTCTTGGTTGGCTTCATCGTCATGTTTTTCTTCATCAACCGGTCGTCTCACGAGGAAGTGTCAGGATACTGAATCATGCAACTCCTGCTGCATCTGTGTAATAGGTACTCCCTGAATTCTATCTTCAGAGATTTCATGCATCGAGTCCTTCTCGCTCCTGTGTTCACTCATTGCAATTCTTCATTGTTGGCTAAGTGTGTTTCTTTTGAAGTGTATATGTAGTGTATGTAGTCTATTTGAAGTGTATGTATATGTATATGTATATGTATATGTATATATATGTATATATATATATATATATATATTATATATATATATATATATATATATATAGATAGGCTTAATTAATTGTACACAAAATATAAAAAATGTTTGGTCTCAGACTGACATGATTCTTGTATGTGAGGAAAGACGAGTTTTTTTTGCTTTATTTCACCATCATAACATGAAAATTAACATTTTGAACCCATCTGACCTCTCAATTAGGCTAGTTTCTCCGGAATCTGCTCGGCAACTTAGCACGGTTTTTGGCGCGAGGGGTTACATATTATGATGTGGCAAAATTTTATTGTATATATTATAATTCTCATTCTCATTCTCTGCAAAATCAAAACCGTCGAAATTGAATTAATTCAAATATCAATCTTTTCACCTTTTGTAATACAAGTACTTTTCTCATAATAATTGATTGTTAGCATCCGTTTACTGAGGTATTTTTGTGACATTTTTCAATTGGAATATACAGTCACCACTTTGCTAATGCTTGGTTCCCATGGAAACAGCTGGAATGACGGAATGGCTGTATTTAATTGAAGTCTTTCAGGAAAGATTTGTTATGAAAACCTATCATTATGAGGTCTGACTGTCGACAGATGAAATCTATGTGCTAGAGTCAATGTTGGGAGTTAACCTAATCAAATATTTTCTGTCTAACTAATAAAATCTGTGGAACATTTTATTTTTTTTCATTTTATGCAATCTGTAGTCTACTTTTTACATTATTATTTATTACGCTATACTCAATTTAATTCAAAATGATCTCAATAAAATCGTACAATTATTTCCTGTCTTGTTACTTTTGCCAAATTCTGGACGTTCTCTGTGCATAATTCCACAAAGGTACAGTGTATCAAGTTTAGTGCCAACAGTAATTAGCCATAATAAACATCAGTTCCTAGAATATTCTAGGATAAGGATCCTTTCCCAGTTCACACTCTACCCACCTGGCGCAAGCAAATGCACGTGCACGCAGATGAAAATGGTTCTGTTTATGAGCTTATGATTAAGGTCCGTAGAAATGTAATTACAGGCCATGCATCGCATATTGAATGCTGTCACGTGAATATTTTATGCAATGATCGCCAAGCATTCTGTGCATATAATTATTTCGTTTAATCATCGAAACTTGGTGTTTGTTGTAACCATAAATAGCAAGTATTGGATGGAATCTACATCGAGCTTACTCTGGTCAAAATCGAACTTGTATCGAGACGAGTAGCATTTTAAAATTCATAACGTATTGAATACGTTATCATATTCTTTCTGGTTCACCTCGGATCACGTATACTAAACTGTACCTTCATGCATCTTCAGTCAATGATGTCGCGGAGATGATATTCCTGGTTAAATACTAGTGTACTAACGAACTCATTGACATTACGAATGGCATTACACTGACGATTAATTGTCCAAGCCTTAATTCACAATTGATGAAACAACTCTGAAATTATCTGGATTTTACACTTTTTATTTTGAACAGCGATTCACTGAAGCAACGCAAAAGCGCTGAAATTTCGGCCGTCAGCACCCGGTCTCAATTAATCCAGAATCATAATAATATATTGTGAGAATCCCTCTAGGCTCACTTTTAATCTCTCGCCCCTCCTCGCCTTATATACCATCCGATCCAGAGAAACAGATCGAAACAAAACTCACCACACATTAATTTCATCCTGAATACATGTATACTAAATACCCCGGTAAGCAAATTACCAATCACGGTTAACAAGTAAATCAAACTGCGCTAGATTGAATAATTTCTCGTCAAAACATGCAACCAAGTATCGTATCGCAGTTTAATGGATGGTGAGTGAACAAAAGTGGTCTATATCTACTCCGTATTAAAGATCGCAATGCTTTTTAATGGCGCTGCGCATTTCCGAGAAAGTGTTACAATTTTAAAACAGATCGCCGTGTAGAAATCACACAAATATAAGACATAAATACTTCGTATGGTTAGTCTAATAGGTCATGTTGCTATTCCTATAATTTCTATTCTAATTTCATCAACATCTATGCCGTTTTATCTCAATTAATAGAGTGCACTCACCATTTGGCGACATTTCCACTTTTGGTGGCAATCAGGGCCCGGACCATCGATAAGCTTCATATTGAGCGCATAATTAAGGCAACGCTCTCGTACCATTGTTTTGTTTGAGAGTGCTATTGTTGCGATAGTAGCACTGATATTTATCTCCTAAAATCAAAAGAAAACAGGGAGTTTGCATTGAAGCGCCATACAAGAGCTGACATTCCTTAATGCTCGTTCAGGGGCTTTGCTCTCTTCGTTATCACTTATCACTCGCATTTAATTGTTCATTCCTCTTTCAAAATCGATTTTTTACTTCATTTTTTTTTTCTTAAATGAGCACATAATAACATAGTCAATCCATACCAGGTAGTTATTTGTTTGAATAATTGATACATTTTAGAAAAATGTTGAGTTTTGTTTTTAACATAGAGTAAATAGACTACTTTTGGCCGACTCTGTATAACTTTAAACATGCCATCGTGCAGTGAGTTTGTATCGTGCTATAAAGTTCTAAGGCGATACATATGTACTTTAACGTAATGTTCTAAATAGCAAATTCCTTTTTTACCTAATTAGGTCTATAATTATCATTTGTGATGTCTGATTAACACAAAAGTTAATGTGCAGGCGGTGCTACTTGCGTATCGGTCTTTCTCTAATCATTGCACTTCCCTCACACCGTCGACCATTTCGATTAGCTTAATTATTTTTGCCAATTTCACGAAAAAGAATTCGTATCCAGAGCAGGCTAAATCCAACGATCAACCGACCCTGATGGATTCACTGGATAATTCTCAATGTTTTTCTGTAGAATTGGTTTCCATAGTAACCCATCAACACGTTCATCATTTTCAAATTTCACAAAATATAGATGTTTCGGAACAAACAAAGCTCTCAGCTGAGATGACGGACGGTCGGGCAGGGGGATGACATCTGCTCTCTGTTTGATGTTTGGCTGACCCCTTGACCCCTACAGGGAGTTGGGAGGTTTTAGCAGCATCACGGAAGGCGTGCAAAGCCGTGCATTGAAAGGAGCGTCACCCGCCGACTTGGCAGACCCCCCCCCCCCTTACCCCCTCCTCCTAAGGACGAGGGCATTGTTCGAATAGAGTCCATAGAGAAACCTCAATTCATTCTCAGTGTTGCTAAATCCGTTATACTGTATATCAAGTGATATAGCTGTATTCAACATGTGAATCCACAGGCTACCTACTGTGTATTGTAACATTTGGAACCAATTGGCTAAATCGTAAACGTAATATTGCAACATTACTTTGAATGTGAGTTTAATACCTTTGATTAGTCAAAGAACGAGTCAAAAATGCGAAAAGACTGGAGACTGTTCACGCTTCTTGCCATTTTATACTGTTTTATTACTATATTATTATTTTTATACTATATTGTTATTATAGTATTAGTTGGACTAGTCTTGTAGAAGCATTTTTTTTTTCTATGCGCAAATTGAATTTCGCTATTTCAAATGACTGTGAATAGTAAATATATGTAATACATGCATGTAAAAATTTTAGATTCATTTAATAAAAATGCAACTCATATAAGTTCTCAAGAGTCGATTTGCATACGATGAGAAGATGCGACAATTTGTTTAGGGTTGAGAAAACGAAAATATAAAGTGTAAAATCATGTAAATTATTTTATGTTCTAAAAATATATGTAGATTGACTGTCAGTAAGTATTTTATTATTATTATTATTATTATTATTATTATTATTATTATTATTATTATTATTATTATTATTATTATTATTATTATTATTATTATTATTATTATTATTATTATTATTATTATTATTATTATTATTATTATTATTATTATTATTATTATTATTATTATTATTGTTTGTTTGTTTTTTTTTTTTGTTTTTTTTTTGGGGGGGGGGGGGGGGGGGGCCCC
>KB303899.1:0-19750 GCA_000328365.1 Capitella teleta | reverse complement strand
GTCAGAAAGTATTTTATTATTATTATTATTCTTATTATTATTATTATTTTTTTTTTTTGGGGGGGGGGGTGGGGTCCCAGCATGCATGCTCTACACTACCCTGTATATGAAATGTGCCCGGGGCGGTGTCGCGAATTGCACCCCTGGGAGGATTAATTTAGCGCTAATTATGCGGAGGCAGGAATCAAAAATGCATGGTCAATCCACGATTATTCTTTAATTATCACTTAGCATCGGAGGCTGCAACAACTAATGATTCGTGCAGCCTGGCTTTCGTAATTTGTTGCATGTTCCCCGGGAGCGGATACGCCCCCCCCCCCTTCCCTTCAACGCCGGGAAAGGGGCGGGGACGGGACCCCCCGTGATTGGCACGACCCTCAGAACATTGACAGTTGTTGTGACATCAGTGTGCATCATGCATTCAAGTCAAATGTATGCAGGACGCGGGTTCGTCAACCAATGTTAACTTCACATTACCGTACATGTTGAAATTGTGTAAAAGTTAGAACGATCTACTTCAGATGGTCGATTAAAAGTTAAAGCTCACCCGTTCAGGCATCTCACTTATACACAGCACAATAGTCGGATAGACTTCAAAGTGAACCAATAATATCATGCATAAATAATTAGAGTATGGTATATACATGCTACTAATATAGAGGGTATGAAAACCCAGTCATAAGTCAAAGCTAATGAGCTAACCCCTTTTTAATAGTTTCTATCACAACGTGCATGTATGAATGGTGATCACGAGCGCATTACACCATGAAATAATATAGGTCGCAAATCCTCATCTCACCAGCATTATAATTGACTATACTCCTGATACTGGCTTAGACGAACCCTTATCAGGTTGGTGTCACCCCCTTCCCCTTCTTCCCTCCCTTGATCTGTGCTGCCATGCGAGAGAAGCGCCGGCCCCCAGTCCACAGACGAAGCCTTCTATAACTGCCTCGCGCTGACTGCACCTCTCGCATTTGAGCGAGCATCACCGAGGCGGGAACATCTGGCCAGTATTGGGATACTTCGACCGGATTAAAAACGAGCGATGGATTGCAGAATAGTGTGGGCGGCAGTTCTTGGTGAGCATCTCGTGTTTTTAATTAATGCATTAATCCAGAATGCATCGTGTGACATTTTGTTTTGCTGCGTGTATGAATCTTAAAAAGGGGTTATTGTTGTTGTTTTTTTCTTCCCCGCATCTTTATTATGTGGGTATATAACGACCTTGCGTGAATGTTTAATAGGCAATATTGCGTTTGCTTTGTAGTTGGGATATTTTTCTTACCTATTATGCATTTTTTAGGCGCGCACCCTTAACGAACATAGTGAGCAACGAAAGTATATAATATAATAACAAACCCTTGAATGCACAATGCAACCAACGCCTTCAGATGAATAATCTCTATATTTGTATACACAAATATTCACATATAAAGCCAAAGATTCCATGCAGACACAGAGACCAATGACTCATCCGTCTCGACGTGGGAGGCTCTGTTGTCCAAGGGTATCATGCTTATCACTGGGGGAATGATACACAAACAACATATGCTAATAAGCATGCATGTCATGCACGGGGGGGGGGGGGGAAAAATAACTCAGCACCAAAAGAAGGTTCTTCCCTGGGTAAGAAAAAACAACGTCCTGACCCCAGGGGAGGTTTGGGCCCCGAAGGGGTTGGGAAGGGTGAGGGTAGGACAGGTGAACGGATCCATACCGCAACGGCGGCGGAAGAAGAAGAAGAAGAAGGGGGAATGGATGGGAAAAAACTGTTTGTACACTACATTTATTACCCCACATGGATAATTCTTCCTTTGCCTCCATTAAGGAATGTACATCTATAAATAAATGCCTCCCTCAAATCTCTATAATTATGTAGGAGACTGCATTTCCTATATAATCATTGCTGAAAAATTGCCCGGTTTTCCTGAAAAAAATCCACATGCATCACTCGCTAATCCCAATTATACAATGCACTCTTGCTGTGCAACCAGGTGCGCTAATTCTTTTACGGTAATCATGGTTATCAGGTGACCACCTTAAAGAACGTGCTATATCCTATTTCACCTGTCATTCGTGGCCCAATCGAGCATCTTGATTTAATTAATTACGCTTATTAGCTCTCTGGGCTTACCAGGGGTGGGACTGCGCGTCTCCCAGGAAGCCAATTGTCAGTGTGTCCACTCCTCACACTCAATATTACACAATAATACAACATCCTTTGTTGTGTAGCGGAAATTCTAATAAACTCAATACATGATGCAGTGTTGAGCATTTCTCCATATTGCCGCTGGGGTTAAGAGGCACCCCAGGCCTCCCCGTCGTCAAAGACGCTAAAGTCAATCAGGAGTTTGGTAATACCTCAGTGGAACTATCTGCTGTGTGAGAAAACACGCTGGAATAACATTTGCGTAACGTTTCCTTGGAGCGCAAAACCGCTGAATTACACTGACTCAAAAGAAGTTATCATCTGGATGCTTGGCCAACACCGGAAGCGCGTAAATTTACAACTCCAATTAAATAATAATAATACTTAGCAAAACGTTATGCCAAGATTTCAAACCACATCCTTGTTGTTGCGTAACAGACAGGTGGTTTTTATTTCGAACGTTATACCAGCAAGCAAATATACTGATGGAGTTATAGTCCTGGCCGCGGGGGTCTTATGAACTTATCAACAACTCACTAAAAGCATTCACCTTGATGAGTGCTATTCCTATCCAGAGGGCTAAAAAATAGAAGCAGATAATTATAATGTACTCTAATTTTACATGTTTAACTAAGCTTACACCGCATGCGTTCTGAGGATCCCGGTTGAACTTTCAACCTAGCATAATTCACTTGTTGACGGAATAGTTTGTACGTTGACAGATTTTATTGTCGCTCACAGGGTATTTGTTGGAGGAATGCCACGGACAGGACCGTGTCAACAAGATTGATAAATAAATGCTTGGTAACTGCAACTGTATACATGTTGTGTATGCGGGTTTCATGGCATTCAATTCTAAACAAAGTGCTGTTACCATGAGCCCATAAAATGTTCAGATAAACAAACACAGTGAAAGTGCTTCATTGCGCATGTCAGGGGAATTATCACACCTGGCCATCGTAGCGCAAATACTTCATTCTATGGTCTGTCGTTTTTTCGTATACTTCTTCTATTAACTTTTCCCCTTGTTGACAGAGCTACTGCATGCATGTCAGCTGCACAATTTATGCAGTTATAGAATCACATTACATGCTATTGATTCTAGATCAGGTTTGCCATTGATCGCTTCCTGGGAGCCTCACGTTTATTATGGGCGTACCTAATTGCAGATCTAGGGACCTATATACATGAACCAAGTTAAAAAAATCTTGTCACTGGGTTGGGCAATAATTCATGTCATTATGTCACTTAGTCCATTCGTCCTTGATTGCATAATGGAATAAATGAATGCATATGAGAGGAGATGCAATGGTGAATTGGTCAGGAAATACCATAATATTATAGTCAATGCAAGTGGAACGTTGCCTCCAATTGACGTGCGCCGTTTTCTTTGGAGTGAAATTTAACAGTTCTAGAATTCTGGGTTTCTCACCGCCAACAACAACCATGATTCGCGTGTTACGCAACACCTGCCGTGTGCGCAGTGCAATCAAACCCCTTGCTGTGTCGTTTCGTTGTCAGAACCGAGAGCAATCTACGTCATTTGAGGTCAGCAGTGAAGCAATAACAGAGCGCAGAGGACAGCTCAATAATGCACTGGATTAATGTGCGCTGTCGCTGGATTACCGTCATCTGTAAAATGACATCAAAGGGCGATGACACCTTATTCTTTTGTCACATTTGATACTTGTATATCATCATTGGCGTATTTAGAAAATCACCGAGGGGGTGGCCAAAAGTTAGTCATCCTTACGATCATATCCGATGCATCAATCAGTTATGGGCGCTGCAGCTTCCATATAATGTGCATATTAATGGATAATATTATATCCTGTTTGCAGGCCTGCATACCAATGAATATTACGTAATACAGTAGGCCTACTGATCTATACCTATAGATCATCCATCCATGTACTGTTGTACTTGTATACCGGCACTAGTATTCATGTATTTATACTTTCCTTCACATAATACGCATAACTTACTACTAGTATAGTACTAGAATGTGCATTTACAAAAATTAAAAAGTACAATTTTTTTCTCTGCTGAGGATGAGGGGGTGGCCATCGCCCCTACGCCCTTAGGCTAAATACGCCACTGTATATCATGATGTTATATATTCAGGGTCGAACTCTAAATATACCTTGTACATGTATAGCCGTTTCACCATAATTCTATTTCAATAAATTGTGGATAAATACTAGTTTAACATAATATTTGACAATATTCTTAGTCGCATATTATGATTATATTATGTGAATTCAAAAAACTCCGCCTTCAGAGACGGAATTCCGAGAGCTTGTATAAAGCCTGAGTGACATAAGAAGCATAACGATTATAGTGCGTAGTGATTGCAAAGTACATAATTGTTGTATGTAAATCGACGCCGAAGTAATTGGACCAATCGCTTCTTGTCCGAGAAAATTTCACTAGCCCATTTCTGTTAATAGGGGCGAGTAATGACCGAGCTGACCGATTACTGAGTAATTGGTTGATAGTGGTTTTTTGGTTGCAGCACTGAAGGTTTCATTAGAATTCGTTCCCAATATTGCGGCCAATTTATCCGAGTAATCCAAAAGCATTGCTTAGCGATTGACATGGGAGATGGTTTTTTCACCAGTTCTATTTTAGAACCCTGGTGGGGTCACTGGGTGCGTTGATCAAATCCTCTGATTATACCCATCGTCCCATCCCATTCACTATTAGATCGACGATATCTTCAATCATGTAAATTACCGACAAGGGAGGCGTAGGTTTCACGCTCGCATTCACGTGCATTTCACGCCCATTGACATTGAAGAATAGCAGGAAGGAAGCCGCTGCTCCATCATTAAAGAAATCCGCTCATTGAGAAGTTAAGAAAACCTCAGCACTTTAAATCACATGATTTTAAGTTAACGCGTCACATAAATTGTATAATGATAACGTTGATAACACGTCTCTCAATGAGGCAAGTCCATCATTAGGACACTCGCAAATAATCCATGCACTTTATGTTTCCTTTCACTCGGTTGAGTGTGTACCACACGAATCCCGCCGAAAGAGTCGATCCGGCTGCTTTTCATTGCGATCTTATGCATGGGTTCAAGTGTGAATAGAACTCGGATTGCTTTCACACAATGGAACCAAGGTCAAACGGATCATAGACAACTTAACGTCTGAGCTGACGGACAAATATTGTCTACAAATTACTGAGTCAGGTGCTAACATCATCCACTACAGATTACAGCACTTGACATACACACGTGGGATCAAAGAGGATCAACATTTGTCAATTGAAATCAAACTATATTACATAATTGATCTGTGGGTGGACTGGTGGAGCATTCCCTTGCTCGGCGCTTGTTCAAAGTCACACATCAACCAAGTTTCGTCCTCGCGATCTCTACACCTCTGCCATCATGTTCTGCCGCCTCTCTCTCTTGTGGGCTCATTTGGGATAATGATGACGTATATATGCTGCAGTGCAATGAGAGAGATTCCGTCAAGAAGCCAATGATGAAACACGCCGCGATTCAATAAACGAAGAAATTGATCTCCTCGTTGGGCGACTGTGCGATTAATCTTGTGTGATGCCCGTCAATCGAGGCACCACAGATTCAGTTTCTCATTGGCTCTTTGTCATTGGAAGCAGAACGCCAACATTATATGCTTAGATCAAAGACTCTCAATTAAGAGAGAGTCTTTGGCTTAGATGAATATGAACCGCCCATCTGCCCACATAAGACTCGGCTTCCTTGTTTAATTTCACCCCTTTTCGTTGTGTATTAATATTAGTTATATTACTAATGCATACCCTGGATATTTACGTCAGGTACATGGCCGTTGGGATAATTCATATAATATATATACCTTTAATGGATTGCAGGGCGTTTCATGTCAATTCTGACGCTCTCGCATGGTGTCCACGGAGACCGATCCCTTTAAGGGGTTTATGATGTCACAACAACCAATAGAACAATTCCTTTCCTTGAGCAGCCAGCAGTAACAGCTGCTCACTCCCTGTGAACGTACGTAACGGTACTTTAAACCCCATGCAGTGGAGAAGCCTTGAAGGAGACTTCCAACATGGCTCTCCTCTTTTCGCGCCAAAAACAGCGAAGACGGCGCCGTGTCATCGATCGGCTGCATCTAAAATAGCGTTTTGCGCCAAAATAGAATAGCAACGTTGCAGTTGTCGCCAAGCAGCATTGTCAGTTTTACAGCCTCGCCGCCTCACGCTTAATAATGCATCCGAATGGAGCAACGTCACCAATATAGATAGATGTACAATCAGGCGTTGACTTTTTCGTGCGAGGTTTTGCCGGTATGCATAATATAGACTAATAAAATCTTGTAGGTGAATAAACTGAATATGATGCCCTTAATACTTCCTCTTTGATAGAGGCAGCGCGTGTTTCTACAGGTTTCGTGATTGATGCCTGGTGATTTATTTGGAGAACCGATTTCATGGGGGATTGGTATGTCTGCTGATTCATCAAGGATATTTCTTTTGATGGTGATATATCGCTTGATGTTCTTCCTCAAAGATGCAATGGTTTTGTAGTGTGATGCATGCTCGTTGCAACTGATTTGTGTGAATTGAAGCATTTCGCTGCATATCTTCCTTGATGTTGAGAGCTCATATACGTTTAACGCCCACAATCTACGCTCCGAGTCAACAGCCGATTGTCAACGTATATGCCTCCCTTCGTGGCTCAATTTACTCAAACGACAAGGAATTATTCCCCTGATTTCGACCAGCACGCTACGCCGATCACCATCATCTATTGTTCCTCATCCATAGTTCCGCTTGATAATTTGCAATTGTCCTCTCACGAGGTTACGCAATATTACAAGTGCATGATTTTGTGTTACGCAACAAAAGCGCGTGCTTTGTACAACGCGGGAGCGGCTAAAAATAACTCACCATCTCTTTAATACTCTCTCTATAGCTGCAGAGTTGGTCAATGTCCTCTGGGTGAGTCATTCGCATGCGAGCCCCTGCCAGTAATACATCAAAAGTTATACGATCATCGTCAATGGTCTACAACAGCCTACAGTAACAATATGCAAGTTTCCTCGCTCAAGTCCCTCATAATATCATAAATGCCTTGATACACAAAACGGCGGCATTTTTATAACAAACAACGAGCGTTGCAGGCAGACGTGTTGAAGGGTTTTAATACGATGATATGCGACGGAAAGTCGCGTCTAATGAGCATAGATCAGCGGCACCGATTCTTGGAGACGGACGGCGCAGGAAGAGCAACTTGACTTAGTTCATGCTGATCAGCTCCTTGCCATCAGACCGGAAGTGGCATGCAATAACCTTCTCCATGGTAACGATGCCTCGTGGCACATCGTTGCTATGGCAACGCATGTCGTTATAGCGGTCATTTCGACCGTTGAGGTGCGTTTCGCTGGATTAGCGAGTTTATTGAGCGAAACACACGAGGCTAATACCCGGATGATTCCGTTCAGACTTCGATCATCAGCGGCACTGCCGTCTAATCCGAGTAATTGACTGACTCATAATTGGAACGCATCACACACCCGATTCCGTGCGTACCATTATGTAAACTTCCTCAGTTAAACGAAATCAGTCACGTGCAGTCGCATTCGCACCTGTCCTGGTTGTTATGGTAACCAAGTGGTCATCCATTTATGGACAGCCAATTAGCGATTCGCGTTTTCTCAGCTAGATAATTTATTATTATTATGCGTAGTATCTTGGGAGGTTACCGTTCTTCTGTTTCCAGCCATATTGTGCTTAATGCTGAAAAGCGCAGATGCCATCTCTCCTCCATGATAATCCATATATTGTACGCCACTGTTCTGTTCCCTTCAGAGAGCATTCTAGAATTTGTCAATTTCGCCATGTTATTGATTTTTCGTACTTGTTTGTGTAGCGAGTGCTCTGATAAATCATGATATTTATGGGCCTTGACAGCTCGATCTGCATTGTCGTCTTGGCATCTATCATGGTTCTAGACAAGGGTGTTCATTTCATACACACATCGTCCAATTACACCAATATACTGCTCATTATACTCAGCACACTGAGTCAAGGATGGTGACGAATACATTTTAATTTTAACCCCGAATAAGCTGTGAAATCAACAGCGCATTGCAAATATTAACGCATATTTATGGTATAATATTGTCCATACCAAATGATGAACTGAGTACTTTTCCAGTGTCGATGTCGATGTCAGCAGTGGCCGCAGCGAGTGCAGAACCCGACCTGGAAATCTCACAAACTGGAGGTGGAGCGAAACAGGGCGAGGAGATCGTCATCAGATGCTCTATCAAGAACATCGGGTCGCTGGAATTGTTGCAAATCGTGCGTAAAATCAACGGTGTTGAGACCAAGATCGTTAGCAACGCGTACATCAACAAACAATTCTTAGACACAGGGAGATACACCCTCAGTAACCAAATCACCGACAAAGAAAACAAGTACCGCATGTCGGAGGTCACCATCAAAGGTCAGTCAGCATATTGGAATATGTCATCATATACATGTACTGATGTAAACAGTGAGGTCATAATCGTGTGAGCCTCGTGTATTGCACAGCCATCGTTCATCAGCATTAAGGTGTCGCGAAATCCACAGCTGAGTCGGTATCGTATGATTGACGTGAAACATGAGGCTGATGTGGGGTTGATGGGATAAGAGATGTGGGCGAACATGCGGGGTGCAAATGAGCGAATAAACCCATTAAAGCTATGGGGTACCGTTGGCTGACAGGGGAATTCAGTCTATAATCACATGTTCAGATTCAATATTATGGTCAAAACACAAGCCATACATCACCATCCCATTTTTGATACCTGTACCACGAAGAATAGATTGTTTTTCTCAAATTGCATAGTACATAATAGCGTGTTCTACGTGCCATTTAGGACTGAACACCACTTTTGCTACCCACCCACCTGCCACTAACATTGCGTTATCTGACGTTATCCTTTCACCTCCGATTATCACCAACCGACTATTCCTCGCGGGCAGAACTCTAGCGTGATTTGCGGATCACTTACTATGATGCCCGAAGCGCCAGATCAAAGACCGCCCATGGATAAATAGTAATAATACAAGAATCACATCTCATGTAGTGTCACTGAGCTTCATGATTCCCCTCTAGGCTTCCCGTGATCCCATCTTGTACGGAGTTATCTTACATCTATAATAGCTGTGTAATCAACAAATGGGGGATTAATTGTATATCCGAACATGCATAAATTGCATTGCATTGAATATGAGCTCATTTGTCTCGTATTGCTTGGGATTATGAAATTTATAATACTGCCTATTTCATCCGAGGGTTCCCACCATGCAAATCACAGTGCGTATTTGAGAATGTATGTACACGCGGGTGTTGCATCAATAATTATTTGTGATTGGTTGGGATAAATATATACAGTTAGTTAGGCCTATGTCCGGATTGCTGTCTGTTCATTGATCATCCAATTTTAAAGCATCGTACGTCTCATGTTCATGATTGCAATCAGATATAACCGAAGTTAATTATCATATCTTAGTTAATTATCAGATCTTAGCCCGGATATAAAGAGAGGTATAAAATATTATCAAGTCATAGCTTTATCGCGTGTCATTTTGCAATCGAAGGGTCCTCCCCTGTTGAAGAGACGGCACTTCGATTCCTCGAGGAAAATATGTCACTTGTTTACACCGAAGGCCACACTAAAATGAAAGCATTGATTTCGCCTACGTTCATTTCTCGTCGGTGCCTTCCCAGAGGCCTGAGAAAGAATTGTCCATTCTAGCTCCATGAGCTCAATCACACCATATTCCTAGCAGCACCAACAGCAGCTTGTTGAGACGAAATCGCAACCCAGAAGACAGATCAATATAGGTTCTCCTTGGACAGAGTCGACACAGTCGTCGCTTTAATTGACAGCTCAGAGAAAGGTTACAGAAGGGAAGTGCCACTCACTGGGGAACGAGAATTAGAAGCTCAGCTATGTATCAACAATGGCCATAACTACATATATATTTCAGGGGATAGAAATTCATTTGTAGCAGATAACAGTAGTGGGTCTGTTGATTTTTCTTTCTCTCGAGTATACAAAACACTACGCAAATTTATTGACATCAGAATTGCCCTAAATTACTGGTAATTCAGCATGGGTTGTTCCGTCGGGCGTTCTGCAAAGGCATCGTAGCCGATGTTTGCAATATGCATGGTTGTTCCTCAGTGAGGTGCTGTGCCCGAGTGGCAGCGCATGAATGTCTCTGTGTACATATTGATTGCTGCCTTGCCTTCTTCTCTTCTATATGTACAGCACCGATGCCACTATATACACTGCGCGAAGGAAGGTACCGCCCTGCACCAAATGATGACCAACTCGCGCCGTATAGGCTGCACTATAAATATGGCCAAATACCACAGTTAATGGATACAAGGCAGCACTTGTATTGTGCACTCAGGGCTTTTGCCTTCTGTCAACATTCACGAGCCCTTTCCACAATGATCTTGGCTATAAATCGCAACCTGAGTGTTGAAGAATGCGCGGTCGGGATGCACAATACTCACCCCAGGACAAGACGAGGACAATTATGAGTCGTCCAAGGAAAAATCGACGCAAAGGTCGAAGTCTCAAGTGCTGATTAAGTAGAAACTTGAATGCTATGCTTCCGAGCCTCGACAACAGAGACGCGACTGTTGTAGATGTACATATACTGTATTATACAGAACACCGTTATTATTGTGTGAACCTCAGGTAAATTAGCATTACTGGTACCGAGACACACAAGAGAATCACGCATCAGGTTTGTGATGACAGTAAGTTGGGCCTAGTATTATTTGCGTATTACGTGTTTATCTGTAATCGTATTCCACGAACAGATTCTGTGATGAGGCAGAAAAAGAAGCCACCATTGATTCCCGAGCGAGTGCAAGGACAATTTCATGAGCGCGCTCTCTGTTGCTGCTGCATGTGCTACTGCATAATACGTAGCGCTTCCGGTGGATGCTTATTGCTCACTCGGTCAAGGTTTCGCTTTCTCGCGGGATTCGCCTCGCTGTCCTCAGGCTTGGGGTCAAAATACACATCCAGTGCATGAAACAGTTGCTATTAGCAACGCGACGTCACCGAATGAATGTCGTGCGCATATACAGGTGTTTTTGTATTATGGCTCTGGCATCGATCTCATATCAGAACACTTGTAATTATCAGGAAGTTCGCGCCAAAAGACTGCCGTGTATGCAACGTATAAACCCTGGTTTCCTAATGCGCGGCTCTGTTTGCCGGCCGCAAGCGCTGCGTATTTGACCTTATAGTGCCAAGTCGACTGCGTCCGTGGACGTTGTTAGGTGGACTCTGCAAATGCCACCCTCGTTGCTAAGCAACGGCTGCATTGGACCTGCGTTCTTCTTCGGAGTCTTGTGTGGGATACACGCTAGAGATGTCATCAGGAAGGGGGATGCAATCGCCAGATAAGGGTGGGGAACTGAGGGATGGAGGAACGTCTATCTGGGGCTGCATGGGATAAAAAAGCCTGGAGAGAAGTGAACATAACTCCACATTTCTATTTATCAGATGAAAGAGAAGCTATCGGGGTCCGATGGATCTCATCCGATCTATGGGTCAGAGATAAAAGCGGTCATGGATCTCGCTGCCTGTATGTCATGATATTAATCCGGTATTCACAATGGGAGCGTATATACCGCAATGGTAACCGAGTCAAGGCTAAACTATAAGATAGGATCTGTGTATGCATGAATGATCTCGATCGCTGCAACCACAATATATCTCAACGCATAAATGAAGTGGAGTTGGTTTAGTTATAACGCTTGTACTATTAATCAGACCATTGTTAGCATTAAACTGATATGTATAGGGGAAAGTTACGTTTATTTGTGACACCTATAGCAGTCGCATACATACGATTTGTTATTCTCACAACGCGCAATGTTGTGTTATTATGATCATGTTTACGCTTTGAAACCCATCATACGTTACACCTGTTGTCATTGTGGGCGATTAGTTGGCATTGAATCTCCATTTGCACTGAGGTATCGGGTCAAACCTACACCCACATTGACAGGAGCACTTACAACGAACACATTGGGATGCTTTAAAGCAATCAGCATACACGCCTAAACGGGAAATCTGTATACAATTACTACACAAGGCCGAAAAAGAGGTATGGGAATTCCGCCAACTAGCGCCTTTTGTACTACATAAACAGCTTGACAAGTTGGCAACGCAGCAATTGCCGTTGTTTTACAATGTTGATGTTGATACCTCATAATCATAACAAAACATGAAGTTAGTAAAAATATAAGGACCACCCACGCGTGTGGTAGACCTACTAAGCTTGCGTGACATATAGACCAATGTTCAAGCTAGTGTACTGACAGACTCCTTTATAACCGACCATGTATACCGATAATACACCCCATATCTTGGTCCCTTCTGCATCATAGCATTTGGGCCACAGCATTGCTTCTGGAGAATACGGAAGCTAGAGGCCTATATGGGTCATGCATCTCCACGTGCAGCTGTGGCTCTTGGCTGCATCTGGAAGGATTAATGGGACCGGTCAAAGGTCAGACAGAGAAGGTTGCAGTGTCCAGCCGGTCACTGTGCTTTCAATTTGCTCCACGAATGTCTGTATCTTGTCAAAAGGGACAGTGCGTGCGTTATGATTACGCTGAATCGCCTTGATCGATGGCTGGATTAATGCATAAGGACTAAATGTCTTCATTGTATGCTCACCTCTCCAGATGTCCAAGGTGAAGATGGCGGAGACATCGGATGCGGAGTGAAGTCATCAGACGCCGGTGCTTATGACAACGTCCTCATTCACGGTATGTGGTGTTATCTTGCTTTCTTACATAATTGCAGTGTATGTTTATGCATTTTGCAAACGGTAGTGTTGGGTCTTGGAAAGGTTACCCAAGCTAGATGCCAGTGGCATTGCTATGGCATTATGATAATAAATTAAGAGGATATATCATGACATGCTTGCAGTTTTCTTGCACATATATTTAATTCCTCTTCTTGTTTTTTTCCAGTGCCTGTCAAAAGTGTTGACATTCTGTACAGGTTTGGGGAAGGTGCGAACGCCTCGTACATGTCTGCGACGGAGGGCGAAGTTCTCCAGCTGAAACAAGGTCAACTCGCCAACATCATCTGCAGGGTGAAGGTCGACGGATCAGACTTAGATCCCGTCGTCGATGTCACGGTGAGTGCTACTGCAGGTGATTATCGTGTATATACTGAGCATAACGTCACAGCTGGACGATAAGGACGCCTCGGGGGTCTTCGTAGCTCTTCCTCCTACGCGAAATCGCGTCGACAGAGACGGATTTCTGGACATGAACTACACCGGCGAGTGGGAGTACAAAACTGCAGAGCACGATGTGTCGCTCAATGGTCAAAACTTTACATGCACTGCTGAAAAGAAGAAGTACCCTGTTGTCTCAAGGACAATTGCTCTGCAGGTTATCTGTGAGTGTTAATCCTTCAATGATTCCTTCATTAATGGAACACCCGTAAATCAACGCGCAATTTTCACATTTTTAAACCCAACTTTTTGTTACCCATTAAAACTTTGAGAAATTGACAAATACTATTTGTCTGATGCTCGCGTAATTATTATCTCTAACTAACTCACGCTGATGCCCAAGACAGATAAGCTTATTGGTTGGCGTTTACGGACGCGAACCTTTGATATCACTTCAGATACACTTCTTCGACTCCTGATTGGACAGTCAAAATTTCTTCCAATCAGAATCGTCAAATTCATGTCAATACGTCTGCGCACTGTTACACCACAGCCGCTATACGAATTTACTGCGAATTGATGAAAACTGAATTTTTGATAACATCCGGTTTTTATCATAACGATTCTCTTGGGTACTCTTAACCCAGAGCATGATAAGGGTTTCTCTGAATGTTACACATGCAACAAACTCACAATGTTATTGTCTTCCACCTGATGTGACGTTATGTTATTTAGACCACTCATTATTTGTATTCAAAATATGGCGATCATTGATCGTAAGGTGTTTGATAAAATCACTTCCTCTACTTCATAAATCACTATTTTCACAATATATATATCATACTACATATGATTAGTACTATACATGTATAGTACTAATATATATGATGTTTCACTATGTGTCCTTTGATCGATCTTATATCCATTTATATTCATAAAATGCTTTCACTTAACGCTAACCTTTTAGTTCAAATACTTGTTTTAATTCTCAAACAAACCTAAGACACTCACTTGTAGACTATAGTAGGGAGCAAAATGTTCATGTATTTTTGTTTTATCATTGCAGATCAGCCTGTGCTTGACTGCGCCGAAGAACATGCCCATGAATTGGGAACCAAAGAGGCCAAGATCACATGCAGAGCGAGGATGAACCCAAAGCCGAAGACTGTGTTGTGGTCTTGGGGATCTCACCCGAATCGCACGGAGCTCATGAATGGAGACACAGCAGGCAAATACACCGCTGAACACAAGGTCAGTGCATGATGATGGTATATTCAGCCCATGTTGCACATTATGCATGTGGTAGATCTGCAGTACCATGGATATAGAGACAGGGTCGTGATTTACTAACCGATATTCTTACGTAATATTATTAGTTCACTTCAAATTTCCAACACGCTTTAATGCTACAATTATTTAACCATCGTAATAGATAATTTGATATTATTTTTATTAGTTTTATTGTGATTGGAACTGCAATTACATGTGCAAACCAAAGACTGCAGTTCGAAGTCCAAAGCCGAAGTTTCGCCCATCACTAATTATTACCTCATTTTTTGGCAAAAATATCATTCTCAGAATGTAAGATTAAGTGTAAGATTTTCTGGTCTCAGTACACCCCACAGTACAACATAGAAGGTTCCAGTGAATGAACCATTTTCTTTGCTGACCACAGGTCCTGGATGATGACCACCACGAGTTCTCACTGGTCATCGATGAGATCACCGAGGATGACTTCAGGAAGTACAAGCTGGAGATCGCCAACACCATCGGAACCAAAGAACATGAACTAAGTCTGCTAGAAGGTAAGAGCTTTTTACACGAACGCACAATGTTTCTCACATCAGTTGCCATGGCAACTCACTTCCCAACAATCTTTTTTTTTATGAGATTTTATTTCTTTGTCTTGTGTTCTGTGTGTAGCACTCTGGGTGTGGTTGCATCGCTTTCTCATTTCCTCTCTTTTGATTCTTATCTGGCTCATGAGCCATGGCATAATTATTAATGCTAATTAGCACTGCTGCTAACGAACTGCTAAAATAAAGGATATTTTATTGGTAAGGCATATAAATAACAAATACTAGTAAAATGTATCCAAAGTGTTGTTCCTGTAGGTCTATCTGTTGCTATGTGATCGCGTCCAGTTTATTTCTTTAATTTAGAATTGCTTTAGAAAAATGTGTGTGAGAGGGTGAGATAGTGGGTGTGAAAAGTGCAATACATATGGCAAATATGAGAGAGATTGGTCTTCTTTAAGTGTCATTTAATAGAATCGCCCCTGTGTTTCTCCTTGGTTGTATTAGATTGATTTTAAATTCATCATCTGAATTCCTCATCCATTGAATCTAAAAAAATACCACCTTAACAAATTGAATCATCTGAATTTACACAATTATAATACTTTGGTTGGGTATTTCCAAATTTTTCAAATGTAAATATCTTTTGAACATTTCTTCTTTTGGGCAAAAGTTACGAAATATGGTTTTGGTCCCGTATTTTTTTTTTTCTTTTTTTTTTTCTTTTATTCTTCCCTCGATCTTAGTGTTTGTTTAAAATTGGAGGTTTTAGGTCGTGTGGTGGTGACGTAGAAGTGCATGTGTATGTGTGGTTATGATTTCAGTCGAGGAAGTGTCCACTCCGGAAGTGATCTATAAGCCTCCCCAGGAAGTCGGTGAGTTCTAGCTGAGGAAGGCTGGTGAACATCTTATGTGTAGTCTTTAATCAAACCCTGAATAATCTCCTAATATCGTGAATTTGAGAGTTCTATAACTAATTATGATATGCCTAATATACTAAATACCTGTATTGGCATGTTGAATGTTTGTCTTCAGACCTATCAAAATGTGATAGTGACTCTCCTAAAAAAAAATTTAAAAAAATTCTAATGCTTGGACGTGATATTATACAATTATGTATGCTGGAAAGAGTTTGAATCCAGATTGGATGACTAACTTAAATTTCTTGCAATAACCTTTTTTTTTTTTTTTTTTTTTCTTTTTTTCTTGCATCCTAACTTTCGCATTTTCAGCATTTCATCCCCGTTTTTTTCCGGCGCAAGCATTTTATAACCGAAAAAAAATTCTATGCTGCTAACATCCATGTATATACTTGGAATTATTTCTGATTTTTAATGTCAATTTATCAATTAATTAATTACTACATAACCTGACAATTTTTTATTTTTAACCTTTCAAATGATGATGTACCCAATTTCAAAGCCTTGTTTTTTCTTTCTCATTCACAGGAGACCCCGCTAGCGTTGGAAAGCAAGTTGAGAATGAGGGGAACATCCTCCTGAGTACTGCCCTTCTCCTGGTTGTTGGTCTCCTTCTGAGCCTTGTCCACGCATCTTAAGCCTATTTGAAATTTAAATATAACTAACGAAAGTTTGCAATCACAGAATTTTAAATGCACCCAATTTCTGCTTGGAAGTTTACAAATTTAAAACTGATCGAGGAAAAAAAACCCAAATCTTTTGGGTCTCTTGAAGAATTTTGTCATCATTAATAATTATACATAACTAGGTTGCATGTGATTTTGTGTATGTTCTTGTCATGTTGTCTATGTTGGTTGAAAGCCGCATCTCTGTACATATAAACCATGTTTGGTGGATAGGAACATTCCATTCAGAGCTGCCACAGAGCAACTCATATGATCACATTATATTTGCCTGTAAAGAAAATCAATCTACATTCTAAATTTCTATAAAATGTCAATTTTATGTGCCAAATACGCCATCTTTGGTGTATTTTGTCTCCCCACTCACTTCAGTCTACTCGGTGTGAATCTGCGATGTTCAGAAGAAAATCAAGATTTTTCACCCGAAACTAAAATGCGGCAATTTGTAATGTCATGTTTTCACAATTCCGGTTTGCCATAATTGCTGTAGTCATATATACGAGTTAATTTAATCATGCCATTAATTGAAATGTTTAATATTTTTTTCTGATATCTCAGATTTTATAACGAAATTTTCCGACCTCAGTTGCTTGCCTCTCAATATTGTGCCTTTTGTCAGTGTTGCTTGGTTAATTCTAAAATTCATCTCTTTCCATTCTGATGATTTTCTGGTTGAACTCTATGGGTCCCCTCATTTGCATATATGTAAATCATTTACGCAGACCACATTCTTGACACCTTCATTGGCAGCCTTTTAATTCTGTGCATGTTTATTATTATTTTTTTATTTTTTTTGTAATTCATATATTTTTGTAGCTAACCAACTGGTAGATAATAGATATGTTATACATTTTTGTATATTTAATCTATATGTGTGTAATTTTGTAAATATGACTGTTTCTATATTGATGAACTATTGATGGTATATTGATGTTTTGTAATGAGCGTGTGATCACTTGATGCATCATATTTCTTGCTTCAACTCTGGAGAACATTTTGCTATATTAATATTATAGGATAACTGTGTCACGTAATGTTGCAAGAAAAGGCATACACGTATCTCTGTGACCCTGTAGTACTGAGAGAGATGTCGAGTATTCTGAGCTATTCTTGTTTTTCAGTATCGTTCGACCTTTTTTTTATCACAGAGAAAATAAATCCTTTTCCTTACCTTGTATCCGCCTCAAATTTTGATTTAAATGAGATAAAAATGGGATGTTTTTTAATATTTCTGCAATATTGTCATTTGCAATGTTGTATCAGTATGCATTGATGTAATATGCATGGAAATAGGTCATGACCCAATTCCGGTTGTAACCCTACTGGTGAGGATTACACTTGTGGAATTATGTAGCCATGTCCTGCACGCCCTGCAGGATAGAAGGATAGAAGACATAACAACAACATATATAGATTTTTTTTTAATAAAAAAAAATAAAAAAACCATATTAATTAAATAGCTTCGTGAGAATACATAAATTAAAATAAAACACACTGAAACATGTAATCATTCGAACCCCCTCGGCGATTCTCTAAATACGCGGCAGACAACACACAATTTAAGATATACAGCATACAGACCAAAGTAGTTTTCGTCCATCTTGGTGTGGATAGAGCAAACAAGGAAATGTCGTCTGCTGTTTTGGCGCCATTGCGATAAAATAGCATCACACAGCTCGTATTGCTTCCAGGCTGGCACGTTCATAATGTTCACTAGACCACGGAGCCGCCGCCGATATGTACCAGCCGCCGCCGATTGGACGCTTAGCCAGCCGCCGCCGATTGCTGCCCTCGGCCAGCCGCTATTAGCCGATTACGTCAACAGCGGCTCTCAGCCGATTCAATCCGTATATTTTACATTCAGTATTATAAAAAAATTATCATTTGTACAAGTCTTGATTGTGTTTATGGTAATTTTTATATGCTTAATTACCATCTGAGCTATCTGTGGAAGTAGATTTTATTCAGTTTACTTAATTAAAATTATTTAAGGATTTATGCCATACTTTATGTATGCCCATACATATATAAGGGTTGTCCCAAAATATATCGGACTGACATAGGGTTCGCAGTATACTAGTACGTACTAGGGTTAATGTAAAATATTCATTCACGAGTACTAGTAGATCACTTGTTACTAGCTACTTGTATATTACTGGTATGTACCTGGCATTAAGCCTACCACTATTTGATTGATTGTTTTTTAACTATTATAACTCACAACACTGCCGAACCCTCATTTCAGAATTCGAAGACCAAAAATAATTTGTATTGGCCTCTCATAACACTTGGTTCATTACACTGTTTGTCTACATGTATTGCTTTTGTTGGTCTGAAAAATGAGTGGAATTTTGTTAATTTTCCTGCAATTGTTAGAGTGTTCTAAATTAAGTCCATTGACGAGATCGTCATATCTCCTTTTTATTTGCTCCAAACCTGACCTGAAGTCTCAGATACTAATTAGGTGTTGTAAATTTATGAAGAAATCTTTGATGTCTGAAAACCCTGTTTTGTCTAAGCTATGTCAGCATTCCTGCAATAGTCTGTCTGACTTGGAATAACTTTCAAAGAGATTGTGGTCAAGTTGAAGATGAACGTAGAAACATTCTGCTCAATTGAACTTTCCCTCGTTTTACGAATTTTAAAAAGTAAATGTTGCACACTCCCTGATAGCGAAACTGTTGCTGTTTGTTTAGCCATAAAAGAACTCTGTTATGTAATCGATGGTGATTATTTATGTCCTTTACACTTCGAAGAGTGCAAGTCGGCTCTTAGGTTGCTATGTTTTGCGCCTTAACAAGGCATACGCTAATTCAGTCATTATTATTTTTTTCTTTTCTTTTCTGTTTCCTTGTTTTGTTTCTTTTCTGTTTCGTTTTTCTTGTTCTCTCATATATCATTATTTTTTTTTTTTCTTTTCTGTTTCCTTGTTTTGTTTTGTTTCTTTTCTGTTTCGTTTT
>KB303858.1:180425-190964 GCA_000328365.1 Capitella teleta | reverse complement strand
AGTGATGTTCTATTGACTCATAGCACCAATTGATAGCATTCCGTGCCAAGAACACCATGCCTGGATGGAAGCGTAAGGAAATAATGCATTCCGAATATCGGGGTTAGCATTGCGCCTATGGGAGAATGGCTTTCATTGCAAAGTATAGGAGGCAAACGTCAGCTGAGGGCTTGCCGTGATTGGTCCCGTTGCCCTCGTGAAGCTATCGATTTCAGCCAATCAGAGCAGAGCATCTTCGCCATAAAAGGATATCTTTGTTGTCTTCGAAACGAAAGCATCAGTATTGCGCATGCGTGGTGCACTCTGCATGGTTGACCTTTTTACTGTTTCAGAATGAGAAACCATGGTAGGTGTCCTAGAAAATCGCTTGTTAAAATAAGAAAAATAACGAAGAATATTTTTTTTTCGAGCCTGACTGATGGCAAAATGATTATTCTATCTATTTCCGAAAAGAAAAGGAAAAAATATCCAGGGGTTTAGTTGCTGGACACGCTGATATAACAAGGCCTATTGTAAAAAATGGGGAACTCGGTGTTTCATGACAGCCTCTGACGTCACGCCAAATTAGCAATACATCTCCCGCGATATCGTTAGCGATGATATTTCTTGTGTGGGCCAGGCATAGGAATCATTTTTGGTGCATCAAATAACGACTCAAAGTCCATTTTTAACCAGTTCTCCCTCCCTTTAAGCACAGTATGCTGCAAAGGTACACCTTTTGAGGGATCAACTGCACTTTATAAGCACTTAACACCCGGCTCCTTGATTAAACACAGCATGCTACAAAGGTACACCTCTTAAGGGATCCACTGCACTTTATAAGCACTTAATACCCAAGAAATGTAATATTATGGACACAAAGTGGAATTTACATCACGTGTATAGCAGTGTTTTTCTTTTTCAAAATTGGCGTACCTGGATAAAATCTTCTTTGATGGAACCACCATCGACTCAGTGCGTAGTGAAACCGAAGAGGCATAAGCAAAGGTGTTGACGAATATTAGATAAGCTCAAAAGAGCCATAAGCGAAGCTGAACGACCTAGCGTGGGGCGTAAATTGGGTGTCATATTGCCTATGGTGCTTTATCTGCTTGATCTGATCATAATACTATAACTATAAAGTGACCCAAAGGCACCTTCATTGGCCTATTTCTTAAACCACCGTCTGACATTTCAATTTCAGACCCTGGATACATCAGAAAAAGATGCCCTTGGATATTCGTCTTGCAGCGTATAAAAGTAAGTCTACAGATCATGACATGCAAATGAAACATAATACCTTTTATCACGAAACCAGAGTGACAGGTAAACCCACAAGTGATATTTTATTTATTTATTTATTTATTTATTTATTTATTTATTTATTTATTTATTTATTTATTTATTTATTTATTTATTTATTTATTTATTTATTTATTTATTTATTTATTTATTTATTTATTTATTTATTTATTTATTTATTTATTTATTTATTTATTTATTTATTTATTTATTTATTTATTTATTTATTTATTTATTTATTTATTTATTTATTTATTTATTTATTTATTTATTTATTTATTTATTTATTTATTTATTTATTTATTTATTTATTTATTTATTTATTTATTTATTTAGTATTTATTTATTTGTTTATGTATTTATTTATTCATGTATTTATTTATGTATTCAATAATGTATTTATGTATTTATGTATTTATTTATTTATGTATTTATTTATGTATTTATGTATTTATGTATTTATTTATGTATTTATTTATTTATGTATTTATTTATGTATTTATGTATTTATTTATGTATTCATTTATTCACATTTATTCCACTCCTTCTGCAACTCGCGTTGTTTGAAGGCGTGTTACAATTGGTATAAAATGAAACATTACATAAAAAATGAAGAAACAAAAATAAAGAGATAAAAATTATGAAATGATAAAAAGTAGGATAAAAGCTAAATAAAAGATAGAAAAGTAAAATTAATACTATAAGTTAAACAGTTAAACAATCAGAAGGCATTTTAAAATGATATGTTTTTAAAAGCGTTTTAAAAGATTCGAGTGAATCGGATGAGCGGATTAATTTTGGAAGTTGGTTCCATAAAAGTGGACCTGAATGTTTGAAAGAACGACCACCAACAGTTGCAGAATGCGCGGCTGCATTCTGCACTCGTTGTAGCTTGTTTCTGGTGCTATCAGGAGTCCGTAGAAGAGGGCGTTGCAGTAGTCTAGGCGAGATGTCACATGAGCCTGGAATAAAGCACGGGTTGCTGCTGTTGTAAGAAACTTTCACACCTTTCAGATGGAGTGAAGGTGGAAGTAAGCGCATTTGCAAATGTTAACGACATGGTCATCAAGGCCGAAACTTGCGTCAAAGACAACACCGAGGTCTCTTACGGTGGAGCTGCAGGTGACGTCACAATCACAGATGGCGATGGAGGAGATGATCGACGGTGACGAGCACAATGATGGACGACAGGTGGTGAGGATTTCAGTCTTATCCTCGTTTAATTTCAGGAAATGAGCATCCATCTAGGTCTTAATGTCTGTCACAGCAGTTTCGATGGTGGCGACAACAGATGACACGGACGAAGTTAAATTGCAGCTGTGTTCAGCTTATAAATTATTATTATTTATTTTTATCTTTGTTGATAAATCCCTCCGTAAACGATGATGTGTAACTATGCAAGAAAGCAATGAATTTGAACATTAGGAATGCCCTGACCGAACGATGGAATTATTACGTAACTTATTCTTAATGCAAGGCACCTGATGTCAAACTCAGCCGGTGATCCCTTCAGTGGCACATGAATGCAAATTTTTGCCTCGATATGCACCCTGGTCTTCTGATGTCATGTGTGGTGACCATAAATGCCACGAAGGTGACATAATTCCTTTTAGTCAACTGTAGAGTACAATTAATGGCTAATCCAGCCTTTGAATCTTCCAATTTACGACTTACGTGGTGTCGTTATTTCGTAATTATCAAATTATTTGACAAAAACCACTGAGTGAGTGAGTGGGTTTTACGGCTCCACCCAACCCGTTCGGGTGATACGGGCGCCAGAACAGAAGGCCCGGGACCGGGGTTTCCCCCTACTCTTATCGATAAATCCCAAGGGTTCTTTATTCTGCATACCACCATAGACAGTAGTACACAGCGCCCGGCCTTGTTACGCAGTTGGGCAGCACTGCAGAGTCACCGAAGAATTACAATTATAACGGATTACAATTGTAATTCACAATCATAACGCCCGTGGCCTGATCGGGTCTCGAACCCGGGACGTCGACCCCCACGGTCGGCATTGGATTGTAGTCAGCGGTTAAATCCACCGAGCTATCCGGTGCCCCTCACAAAAACAACTAAAATAAAATACATAAATGTCAAGATAAGAGGCTACTGTAAATATAAATGATGATTATATTTGATTGCATAGCGCGGTTTTAGAGAAAAAAAGTCTTTTTGTGACACATTACGGAAGGTGGAAAATCCCATTACCTGTAAATATACATTTGAATCACCCTGTATGCATGTATGTAATTCAACCGTCCTGTATGTGTGTCTCTTAATCCAAATGAAGTCGATCCCGGCTGTCTGAAATTCTACATCATAAGATTCATTTCTGTAACTGAGGGATGACTGAAATGCAATTTCGACATGGAAGCCAATGCATGCCAGCGTATCACGTTTGGAATTGTCAAGATAATTGATTACACCGAAGTTAAATGCGGAAGCTGCCAGGCTAGTGTTAGGGAGGCCAAGGCAACAGATAGGCCAAAGGGATTCATTTAATATGTCACCTGGCAACAGACTGCCATGAAAGCTCGTTAGCTTCATGCCTCGCCGATTCTCATGGAAAACAATTTTGCAGTTCATGTTCAGATGCCAATGGTGATAACCAAAATGTGTGCAAGAGCTTGAGGTTATCACTGGCGTCACTACAACCAACGATTGAACAACTCAGTATATAATTTCAAGAGTGATTTATTTTGGGATGTCCCTTCTGTGCTGTCGCCAACCAGCCGAACTCGCACACACCTGTACCATCCAATCGACTGCTGCTTTGTTTGGCCATTCTCACTCAAGATGACCTTCCCGCTCACTCCTTCAATGTCCTTGTTTCTCCCACATATTTCATTATTCTGCATCCTTTAATTCCCCTTTTCCGCATCCGCGAGAAATTTCTTCCGAATTCTTATTCACTATAATATTATCTGGTTTGTCCCCTGTTTATTATTTTGATCAAGCACTAATCGGATTTCAGTGTTGACAGAGATTGGTGTCCTACAAGGACATCGGGTACAATTAAATGATATCAACACACAGGGCATTGACCTATCCTTAGGGTGAGTCTACGACCTACCGCTCTGTTTGTTAGCCCATAAAGTACAATCTTAAATTATTAACTGGTAGTAGTATAATGCCAATAGTGGTATTGCAAGGCGCACCTTGTCACTGGTTTGTCATCTGATTGTTATCGCAAACTCATTGGACATGCATCATTGCGAGCAAATAACCATAATTCGAGAGGTCAACTAAGAAGGTACATGTATTGCAATATATCATTAATCAATGAAATCATCATGAGTATCCCATGAGGACAATTGTGCCTTTTGTGAGTGAAATAATACTGAAAACGTCTTAATTGGAGTTATATGCGATTAAAAATGGCGTAGTTTCTGTGACGGTGCTTCAAGATTGAGATATTTACAAGGAGAGCGTTTTACTGTGAAATCGTATAATTGTTGGATATTATATGCAAATAATGCTAGGTATCCTTGCAGAATTAGCTCAATTATATTTATATATATTAATTTATAATTAATAATTGTTTTATCAATGAACTATTTAAAATAGACTGGAATCATAATCATATCCAAATCAAATTAATAGACAGGATAACTAGAAGCAGTGTAAATATAAATTTATATAAACCAATGCTATGATCATAATTAAGACTGCAGTTGCGAATGATTTACACTTCATTCCTTGTGTTTAACATGTGTCATACATTCAAGGGACACATGATTCACATTTGTCGACGCCATCCTGTTGGATGTCACAAGGGACACCTCGTGCGATTGTGGATCAGTTTGAATGCCAATCGACCTTGGATCTCCAAAGCATGCATTCGTGCAATGCCTAATTGAAGGCAAGGGGATAATATGATGCAGCAGTGGAACATCCGCAAGAGACGCTATCAATTTGTGCGAATCGAATCCTCCTCTCCAGACATTTCCCACTCGACTCATTTCAAAGCCACGTGGGGTGAAGGTCGAGTCTCAACGCTTCAGAGTCGAGGCAGGAGGCAGACAGATAATTCAAAGCGGGCTGAGACCACGTGGGAGGGATTTCAGAGGTTTCGAAATTTTTTATTTCGGACGCAAGTAACTGGAATTCCAGCATCCACGTAGAAATCAATTTCTCAGTCTTACGATTACTTTAATTAAAGTGAAATACATTCCAATTTATACTCAACTTACCCATCGACAAGAGATCAAAATTGAGACAGAAATGCCGCAAATCCTCTTTTTTTTAAATTTTTTTTTTTAAGGCAGGCAGACATGCATGCCCTCAATCATTCTATCGGAAAACATATAATAGTATTTGGCATAAAATGCGAATATGTTCCAACGAATGTACCTGCACAATTGTTTGCATGGACGTAATAAAGCTCCCTACATTAATTTCGTATTGTTAACTCATTCAAGTGGTGTGATGCTAGAGGAAATTATGAAAACACTCCCAGTAAAAAATATACATGCGTGTCTTAGAAGAGAATTGAATTGCATTTCTATGGAGAATAAGGAACTGATTGCATGAACGACGACAAAGCATTGTGCCACCAAAGAGTGACCCCGAATCTGCTCTTACAAGAGGCGTAATCAACGGCTTTCACGGTGAGTAAAGCGTCGCTCAGCAAGTGCATGAAGGCAAGAGGTCGACGCGGAGTTGACAGGATTCAATGCAGACTTGTACGGCCTCTTTGACTGCAATATATCCAAATGGATTACATTGAGCCGAAATGCCATTGGCCGCTTGAGTCGGCAATTATTTCAGGATTACAGTCTGTTCTATTTTCTCATTCAGGATTACCGAGTGACACGTGGAGTTCGTCTACACATAATGGAAACTTAGAAGTGCAGTCCGTCCCGCAGGATTCCTGAGCGGTCTTTTGACTTCCGCAATCAACATATAAAATTTCCATGTCATACCCTGGATTGCTCAAACGTCATGTAGGATTCCTTTTTGATACACAATTTTGATCTGTGTCGTGATGGTGATTGCAATACATTTTGGTTTTAAGTATAATGTTCAATTATAATGCAACACGGTAATGTGTGATATGCGCATCCAATGGTATATCGCTCGCAATAAGGATTTTTTTTTTAGTCAGAAGTGGTTGATGAGATTGTAAATTATATATTAGTAGACATCAAAGGGAGCACAGGGTGCTGTGATGTTAATGCTTTGCCCAGAGGCTCTGCTCTTTGCTTCTCAACATTTCAAAGATGGGTATCCATTTGATCAACCAAACGTAAGATCAGCCGAAAACGATCCATGCTTGATCTTGAAAGTTATAATGTGTAATGGCTGCTTCTCATAGTAAATGATGATGAAATGAGGGGTTAATCGAAAGGGATCCGCTTGCATTTTCTCTCTGTTGCTTCACATAGCATTACTGTTATCACATGCAATCTTCTCTTTTTAACTTCAAGAGTTGATTTGAATGATCGCTCAAATGAATCAATACATTGTATTCTTATATCTATAATTGATAAATGGGAGACCTGATTCTTCAAACGGCAAGGTGGTGTTTGTGACATTGCTGAGATCATCGGTGCAATGACTTGTAATCAATACAATTAGGGCATGATATAACATAGTTTTATTTTCTAATTAGGTCTATTTTCCCCATACGTTTGAGTCCTTATTCCATATCGTTCACTGTCATCCCACGCGCGCCATTATTTCCGAATATCATTACGTCATAATACCATTATTATCTGTGTTATTCATAATACAGTAATATTTTATTGGAAAACATTACATTTACAACAGCTGTACAACAGCTATATACCAAATGCCCGTACTCTATTTACAGCAGTTGCATACGCAATGCCCGCACTGACGGCGTACTCCGTTTGCAGTAATTGGGCCACAACACTAAAAGCACGACAATGACTGTTGCTGGTGTACCATGGAGTGACGAGCATACAAGTCGAGGCCAATCTTAGCACTCGACTTGGAGCATAAACATGGACCAACCAGGTGACTCAGATAAACAAGAGTGCAATTTTTAAATCGATTTGTTTAACAATTGGCAACCAGTGTGAATCTCGTAGGACCACAGAGATCGAATCGTACAAAAGTTACAAAATGTAACGAAGATGAAGGAATTTTTACAAAACGAGTACACAGACGTAATCCCTGATAATACGATTCACAAATAATTCGATTTATTATCTTAAAGACAAATACAGATATCAAAAAGCAATAACATTCGTAAAACAAACCTTTGCACTTCGCATACAGCTGCAGTAAACGAAATCACTTCTTATTGCATCTCGGCAAAATAGCTCCTTTAAATATTACTTCTTATGTGCTTTCAAATATAATGCATATATATATATATAACTTAAATGGATCACCTACCAGTTCTTTTCTCCCCTTCTCTTCTTGCTTTCCCCATCCCTCTCTCTCAGTCTGTTTATTCAAATTACATTCTAAAACATGGGGCACAGTGACCTTAATGCCCTAATTCTAGAATGTAGCTACCGAGCTGTTGTGCTGCAAATCAATTGCTATGGGCTGGTTAAATCTGCCTTATTTTTACAAATGAGAATACCGATCACCATGAGCTGTACCTCGTCACCGTCCACTGTCGCCGATCTTTTTCCCGTGGTCACGCTGTAGATCGGTGGCTACAGCCGATAATTCGAGCATAAGTCTAGCTCCTTCTTGTGTTCCTTACCGTGTTATTATACTCATGTCATTTTGTATCTTCTCCTCTGTGATCTTCATTGTCATTGCGAATAAAGTTCAATTCATGTTAACACTTCCGCAATTCAGATCCAGCATTACCAAATCTCATCGCAATTAATCAGGTGCAAGACCTAGAATTTAACCTCTGCGGTAGACAGTGCACTTCGATTGAATTGCAAGTCACCTCAAAGAAAGCCACTGCCTTATCAGTTTGACCTTTGTGGCTTTGAATTCTCTCCGTTGCTCTTCCTTCAGTCTTTCATCCAATTCATTTGATCCTAAGGAACCAGACAAAAATTCCCATGTCTGTGAATTTATTCATCGAACTTTTGCCACCGATTCAATTTGTTATGCAATAAATTTGACGATTTTTTTTTTTGTATACAACATTTTCATTTGTGCAGTGACATTATATGTCTGTTTTATTTCCTCGTTCGTCTGTTTTCTGTCACCTTTTAAATATGGCTAGTTGAGTAAAAAATGTATGATAGGAAATGTTTGATAACGTACATCTCTCTGTCTCATTTCTGGTATCAGTTATTTTCTATTTGCCATTTTATTTCACAGAAGAGCGAAATCAGAAATGTGAAATATGCGTGAAATAATAATAAATTCAAAGTCAATGGGAATTTCACATGATCAAATTTGATGCTGCATGCAATTGTTGTAACCTCTCTGTTTAATGTACAAGCTGTGTACACAACAGCACTACCCATTATAGCATTAAAATTGTCTACATACATGGGGATTACATGTGTACTGTTATGAAAATTGACTCAAATGAATATAACAATAAAATGTTAACGTATATGTTTAACATCTTCCAGGGAAAGTTAAGATGGTCAATAACACTTTCATCCTGTTATGTCACCCCTTAGATAGGTATTCATTCCTAGCACTTTATCTGGCAATAGTAATCCTAGTAGGACTAACTATCCTAGCTATGTAAATTATATTTTCTATGTAGCAGAAGCTAGGACTATCTATCCGGGGGACTATCACAGGGCCAATAGTCCGGTGCTAATATAGTCCTGTGTGCTTATCTCTCACAAAACGCAGGGTTTTGCATCTCTAGTAGTGACACGTGTGGGGTGAGAGCGGCCTCCTCATGCCTCGTTCCACCTATGAAAAATAGGGTTCGCTTTTGCCTTGCCATTCCCGTGGGTATCAAAGTGACGCACGATTCAGCTCGGGGCACATGTCGCCCTGTTTAAAGATATCACAGCAAATTTTCGATTAAGCGAATAAGGTCATTTCGTAGAGTTATTATTACTTTATCTTTGTTGTAAACTGAGTGAGGTTAAACAACCATCTGCGTAACTTGATGTGTTATGTGATGTACACAGCGCCATGAAATTGAACTGACTGACTGCACCAGCCTACATAATACTGATCAACATTCACATTTCGATGTAACTCTTTTTAACGCATAGTGCCACAGTGGGACACATTGCCTTCATCGTATATAAATCAACCAAACGCGTCCACTTTGGAGATCATAAACAAAATACTGCGTGCTATCGTCCTTGGCATATGACTACTCCAGGTGGGCGATGTAGTACTTGTTTGTCCTTGATAAATCAATTATACATGTCAGCTGCACGTCGAGTAATTCTCCTGTAGATCAATGGTGCAAATGCTCTACAAATGTGGGAATGCATATACTAAACTATAATTGAGTAATTACAGTAGTTCTGCTACTATTGATGGTTACAGTGATAATATACCACTTGGTTTGATCAGGTGGACACGGACTCCACTTGCCCAAATCGCAATCTAATGCATATGAATCTCGGTCTATAAAGTTCACTGTAATCTCATTGAGTCTAAAACTGGACGACATCGATTCTGCATTCATGGCACATCGATGTCGTCTCGAGGATGTCTTTGTCACCTTCAATTCTTTCCGTCTGTAAGCCGTTATAATCTCAGCCAAATACACATCCACGATGCGAAATTTCCTTCTTTCCCCTTTGATCCAACTTAAGATGTCGAGCGTGTCGTTCAATGTGCGAGGTTGGTAGTTATGCACAACATACAATAGCCATTGGGAGGATTTGAGAACATGACCGAAATCAGGCATTTATTTACTTGAATTTATAGACAACAAAAGTGTTAAAACGCCGTCTCATTATTGTCTTGTTGTTTACCCATTAGTTATATATTAGCAATAATTCATGGGTAGTAAATCTAGCTATACGTGTAGCATGTTTTACTTTAGCTGCAGTGAGACTGATTTTGATGTAATCATAAGCATAACGTTGTTAGAAGTTGTCAAACACAAAAACCAGAACGATGAGTCTGAGGAGGGAAATGTAAAATATTGAAGAATTATTGGAAAGGTGTGTATTTCAGAGCAGTGTCGAAGGCAATTTGGGTGTGCCTTGACTGCTTTAACGAGGGAGCGAAGAGGGTAGGGTCCTCTGGTAAACACATGTGGTTTACATTATGTCTCTGTGTATTGTAGTGCAATCTCTATGTTGGTCAAAAATAGCACATCAAGCGATGATATTTTATTGTAGCTATCACTGAGATGACACAACCATGACAAGAATGCAG
>KB303858.1:161775-172477 GCA_000328365.1 Capitella teleta | reverse complement strand
GTGAAGGGAGCCAAGTGCAGTGACTGTGCAGGACTCCTCAGTGGCTATGCCAGTGGCTGGAAGTGCAACGCTAGCCAGAGATGCGGTAAGAATAATGGCAATCTGACTTTCAATCCATTATGACCATTCTTTGCAGAGGCATGTAATCCCTCTGACAGTGACTGCAGTGAGTATTCAACCAGTTTGATTTAGTCAATAATGGGTACCCGTGAATATAGAGACATTCGATCATGCTCTGATCTCAGAAAATATTATGCAGCAATGAGTATAATTGATTTACCTTTTCAGCTCCAATCTAAGGTGATGAAGTTTGTTGTTCGACAAATCTTAGAGTAAGTATTCGTTGGCATTATGTTGCATATTATTCTACAATTACAAGAACTGACAATTATTCAACTGAGTAATTCGTTTCTCCCTCATGTCTTCTTCTGGCAGAAAATACCACAGGACAAAAGTGATGTATGATTTACTCAAAATTTGCAAATAAATAAACATGGTTTAAGAAAATCTTGAATCCCTACTGTAACTATTTTTGGTAACATTTACTGATTTAAAGGACCCCGGACGCGTTAAATTGAGCCTCTTACGTTCCCTAGGGGCATTAATTGGTGTTTGGTGAGCGTTTTGTCGATACTAATTTTGAAGAGGTCCATATCAAAATAACTATTAAAAAATGCACCAGAGAGCAAGCACTGAAAAAGACGTTTTTCAAAGCCTATAATTATAGTGCTGTGCGGAACATACATCGGATGACGAGCTCTTCCACGAAAGACACGAAAGCCGACATTTGTTGAGAATTCGCACTTTTCTTATTTCCACGAAAAGCGAATAAGCCTACTGCAGCAAACAACGCGTGCATACAGCATTCTAGCCCTTGATCAGCTGAATTAATCGGTTATAATTAGTAGAAGTCAAAGTCAAAAGGAGTTTATTGGCACCAAAAAATTAATAAGTAGATACAAATTTGATAATTTTTACAGATAATTAAATATAAATTGGCCAAAAAGGGCAGACCCCAGATGGAGTATGGGCCCTCATGTGTATACTATTACAGTTGTAATTCACTTAATGTGGTTATAAATAAGAATGCCAAACAAATCAAATTATAATATAGAAAAGAAGAATGGATGATAAAAAAAAACCCAGAAAGAGATGGGAGGAGAAGGAAGAGAGAAAGAGAGTTTGGAGGTAGGAGAGGAGAATAGGCTAGAAGTCAGGACTCAATATTAGAAAGGAATTTACGTTTTACGTTTGTTTTTTTGTTTTTGTTTTTTTTAATTCTGGAAATGGATGCGTCGTCGGGAAGTATTAAAATTTTGTTTCTCAAGGCTGAATTCCAAATTTTAGGGCCATTGTACCGAATCGAATGAAATGAGCATGTCAAGCGCAACCTTGGCAGCGAATAATTATTGTGTTCCACACAATTGTGGTCGAGTTGATTAAGTTTGAGAATTGAATGCTGGGAAAATAAAGGGTCCGTGTGGGCGCGATAGTTAGAGTTTGTACAGATACGAAGCGCTTTCTTTTGGATGGTTATTAAAGTGGCTAGTTGAGATGGATATGTGGCCCCCCATGAACCATGAGGTACCCTGTGAAAAGATAGTTTGATTACTGGAGGAACCATTAAAAATTGACAATAATATTGCTGAGTGCTCTGTCTAGTGGCAACGTTGTGGAGACTATTGTTTTTCGTGAAAAAATCCTGAAAAGGAGACGGGAGACGATTGCTATGGTGTTTGTAGAAGATCATCAGTGTTTGTAATTGGTCGAGTTGATTAAGTTTGAGAATTGAATGCTGGGAAAATAAAGGGTCCGTGTGGGCGCGATAGTTAGAGTTTGTACAGATACGAAGCGCTTTCTTTTGGATGGTTATTAAAGTGGCTAGTTGAGATGGATATGTGGCCCCCCATAGTTCAATGCAATATGATAGGTATGGATATATAAAGGCATTGTACAGAGTTATACAAGTTGTGGTATCAAAGACTTTACGGGCTTTGCAGAGTATTCCTATTCCTTTGGATTATTTATTTCGAATATTATTGATATGCTCGGACCAGTTTAGTGTTTCGTTTAGAATAACCCCAAGAAAGCGAGTGGATGTGACTCTCAAAAGTTCATGTTCATCAAGCATAATTGCTTTTGTGGATTGACAACGTTTGTTTTTTGTTTAAAAAATAATGTATTGTGTTTTTGTATAGTTAATTGATAGCTTATTGGCCTTCAGCCAAGTAGCAAGATTTGTTAGCTCAGCATTTACTACATCTATTAACGAATCAAGATCACGCCCTGAAATAAATACGTTAGTGTCATCCGCAAACAGGATAAAGAAGAGACGGATAGGTTCGAGACGTTAGCCGTATCATTAACATACAATAAAAAGAGCAATGGACCCAGAATGGAACCATGAGGTACCCCGTGAAAGATAGTTTGATTACTGGAGGAACCATTAAAAATTGACACCTGTTGGTTCCTTTGGTTAAGGTAGCTAGCCAATCATTTATGAGCCACTCCTCTCCTCCCATATATAGATAATTTATTTAGTGCGTGCGTGCGTGATGGGGTTTTATGGCTCCACCCAACCCATTCGTGTGATACGGGCGCCAGAACAGAAGGTCCTGGACCGGGGTTTCCCCCTACTCTTATCGATAAATCCCAAGGGTTCTTTATCCTACATACCACCATATACAGTAGTACACAGCGCCCGGCCTTGTTACGCAGTTGGGCAGCACTGCAGAGTCCTCGAAAAATTACAATTATAACAATCATAATTCACAATCATAACGCCCGTGGCCTGATCGGGTCTCAAACCCGGGACCTCGACCCCAACGGTTGGCATAGGATTGTAGTCAGTCGGTTAAACCGATTGAGCCATTCGGTGCCCAATTTATTTAGTAATATTTCATGATCGACAGTATCGAAAGCTTTCTGAAAGTCAAGAAATAGACCAATTACAATTTAACCTCTTTCGTGCGCTTCGAGTATTCTATAAATCAAAAATATACATCAAAATAAAATATATAAAAAAATTCCTGACTTTTTTTTAAAACTGGGATTACTTTGGCTAGTTTAAGCTCAGTTGGGAATACCCCGTATTGGAGAGAAAGGTTGATGACGAATAACATGGGATCCATCACTGCAGGTAGACAACGTTTAAAAACTTTCATGCTAATTCCATCCCATCCTGGACTACTATTTTCAGAAGATGTGACAATATTAGTGATTTCATTTATCGTTGCTGGTTCTATTATAATTGAATTTGGCGTGTTTGTATGAATGAATGTCAAGGGATTGACCTCACTAGGTGGGATTTTATCAGCCAACTCGGTTCCTATATTAACGATGTAATCGTTAAAGTCGGACGCTATCAAGTATTTATCCGATATTATTTGGAATACTAATCCATTCAAAGCATTGAGGTCAATTTGAGCACGGTCCTCTTCATTCGTAATGCTATCGAATGGCAGAAAACGAAAAGTGCATCGAGTGCATGTTACTCGTGTGGGAGTGGGGTCCACAACGTTACCACTACAGAGCTGACAAGTGCTAGCCATTGTCTAGGGGTGCGCAGGCATGCTCTAAATTCGATTCGGAAACCATGGTAAATAGTACAGGGGAGGGGAGGAGGGAGAGGATAAAAGAGCAAGAAGAGAAACATTAATTAATAAAATAATGGAAAACCGAATTGGTCCAATAATCATCGTTGAAAAAAAAAAGTAAAGAAAAAAAAGTATGCCCTCAGAACTCTGCTTCTCAGAAACGATTGTTCCAAGAAATCAGCGCTCCTGTGTATTATTCACACATTTGTTTAGAACGTTGAATACCGACCCAATACATTCATATTTGGAGATATAATGTTGAAAAAAACTACGATCTTTTGGAAGGTTTAAAAATAAATAGGTGTCATAGCACAAATTTTTGCGCTAACTTTTGCGGGTATTTTCTTGTAAAATTATCGTTTTTTGACAATTCAAAGACTGAATATATATTGGTACATGGTACCAGGAATCCAAAACTGCATTTTACACACTGACGCGTCCGTGGCCTTTTAACATGTGTAGTTCCTGACAACCGTTTTATGTATATCGTGCGAATTAGATGGGTGGAGTGGAAATCCAAACCTCTGTGCGGATAGTTATGATTTGAAAACCCATAGCAGCCAAGACCATGTGTTAGCTTCTGGGTGCTGCATGTGGGGGCCTCCTATTACACTGAACAACAAAAATACTCATAACTTAAATCGCGGAAATAATATATTGACATTTTTAGAGTAGCTTAACGGGATCCAGAGGCGGATCGTGGCGACTTAGAAATCGACATGTGTGTCAATTTCAGTCTTGTATAGAGAGCAACATATTTCTTTTTTTCACCCAAAATTTACACAAACAACAGACGTGTAGATTTCATTTTGTGAATTAATAATCTCTATCCATACCTCAACCTTTTGCCACCTTGATTTTTATGATGCCGCGTCTAACAGAAACAGAGCGATAGGAGTCAATCGGGATGCTGTGAGCGGGAATGGACCGCCATCAGGTCTCTCGTCATTTCGGCATCAATTCCCCTGCAATATTTCGTCTATCTTCGCAGTTGCGTGAAACGGGTGCTGTTTGAGACAGAACCAGGATAGAAATGGTTAGGGTGAGCAAAAGACGGCAGGATAGATCCATCCGGATCCGGCACTTTGTATTCTGAAGTTGTCAGTGTTAGCTTGGGTCTAATACGTGGAATTTGATATTTTACCTCATAATACATGCTTAGATGAGCATCTAAGCACTGTTTGAATTACATTAAGTATCAATTTGACAAAAATTCAATCGGATATACCCCAGAAAAGTTAAAGCAAGGGGGATATGGAGAAGATCTTCTCTTTTTTTGATGATCCAAGTAAAATGCACAGCAGCTGACGTAGAAAAACCCACATCCAATCTTCTTTCTTATCTCTTTATTGCACGCAGCCAAACAACCTGAAATAACAAGTTTCTACGAAAGGCATAATAATTTGTTTATTATTGTCTTGTAAGACAATTATCATAAGCAGGACTTCCGCAATATGAAGACACGTGTCATCGTAAAGCAAATATTCTAGGAAATGTTATTGTTCAGTTGCAGCGTACTGCAGAATCCAGACCAAACCTCACTTGGATGGCATTTTTTCAATATGCTTGTACACGTTTTACATACAATATATTATCCACTATACTTTATACAATATAATATTATATACAGCGAACGTAATATATTTTTCAGTACAATGTGCGCTCTCCTCATATGTGTGAACATTACCTCCGACGAATATTGTAAAACAATTGCCGGTTAAAGCGCTCGACGACTTAAGAGCCGTGTCTAAGCCATTGGTCAATCTCCTCTAGATTGCAGTCAGAGGCCACATGAGTGGATCAGTTGACTGAATCCTGTCATCTCCTTGTCGACCTCTTCGCCTGCATGCCCCGTGTTAGCGATGCCTCATAAGCGCAAATATCAAATAATGAATAAGTAGATAATGAATATAGAATAATGATTAAGTTTCATAGCGTTAATAGTTATATGACATAGCAGAAACTGTTGGAGGAGGGCTGCGTGTTTGCTCGCCCAACACGAGGAAGGGGAATAGAGAACTAGATGTATAGTTTTATGTCTCAATTTAAATCTCTTGAAAAGGAATCAGTGGAATATAAGTTGGATTACATGTCACTTAAATTATTCAAGAGAAATGATTGCCTCCATTAAGCTCTTGTGTTTGTCGTCAAGTAGATATAATCCGAGTCACATGTAGTTTTACTTTCACCTCACGTGGCTTTGAAATGAGTCGAATGGGAAGCGTCTGGAGAGGAGGATCGTATTCGTACAAATTCAGAGCGTTTACTGCGGATGCTATGTCGCTGCTTTGAATTCTCCTCTTGTTTTCAATCAAGCTTTGCACAAGAGCATGCTTTAGCGATCCAAGGTCGATTGGAATTTACACTGATCCACCATAGCGACACCCAGCAGCAAGGGAGGAAATCATCAAACGCCAAGGAATTGAAGTTTAATTTGTGGCACATGTTAGGCACAAAGTGTTTGCACAGATTCTATTATAACAAGATGCAAAGCTCTAAAATTTTCCCCTGGATGTTTGGTTAAATTCGCCCCCTAGTGGTGGACGGCGTCTAAACGACTCTCCAGTCAATCTGTGTTTTATTTTGTTTTTTGTTTTTGTTTTTCAAGGTGGCATCATGACTATTTTCCTGTAACAGCGAATTAGAGATCAGCTCAGACAGCTAAGCCTTGAGGCTTGGTTAGACGACGTCGAAGTAACGCTCAAAATAATCAATGGTGATTCTGGTCAAAATTAGATCACGAGCCTGTTGTAATAAGATCTGTGGTTTCATGTATCAATCCGTGATGGCATGGCATTCATTGAAAATTGAAGTCGATGATTTCAATTAGATCCGTTTTCTGATATACTGTTTTGGTATGTGGAACACAGATCAGTTGCATGAATATTATTCCCTGTAATATTATTCATCGAGTTTCAAGACAGGAGCTCTTAGGGACACTGGAGCAGCTATTGACGAACCAATCTAGTTCCAAGAATCGCAGATGACAGTGAAATGTCGACCATTGGGGCATCGCTGTGTCACTCGCTGATCGTCTCTAACTCACATCACGTAGAGGCCACGTCACAGGACTTCAAGAAGAAGTACAGATGATATCGTTAATTCATGAGACATTCGAGACATTAAATGACAAATTGTACCATTTTCATTTCATGACTTATCAGCAGACGATTGGGAGTGGGGAATGAATCGGTTCCCGCTGCTGCTGCTGACGCCGTTGTAAGTCGTAATAGTGCAATCTCTATAGTCCCCCAAATAAATGAGCCTTTGGGGCATTGACCCCTGCAGGATACTTCGTCGTATCGGTTGTGTGACCAATCATTCATCAGCCAAACGGCTTGAACGGGCTGTTTAACGACAGCATGTAACGGAATTCTTCAAGAGTGATCGCCTTTGAAGCTCTCTATAGATATTATGTTTCCTTGTTAATGTCACATACGAACCATTGAGACCTTTCATTGCCTCGTTTGTTAGAGCAAATCTCGTTTATCGGACATGCTACAAAGCGACCACGCAGATCGGTCATTGAAAATACACTCCCGAGGTGAGGCGTTAAATTCACTAGCTTTCTTGGCCTACAATGCTCTACATTTAGTAGTTGGCAGTTTCACTTGACAAACGTTTGGTCTCCACAATTCCAACCAAATGATTTATACAAGATAATTTGCATGTACATGCAGCTCTCTGCTATTGTGGAGAGACGGAAGACGGTGAGGAATTGCTGATTTCAGTTTATCCCCTAAATGTTCATTTGGTGACAAATTTGGGGATGTGCCAACCATGACCATGCCTGCCATGAGATCATTTTTCTTCTTCAAAAATTCTGCGATAACCATAGGAATTTGTGGGTGAGCATTAGTTTTCTGTAGTAGTCGGATCTCCCGATATTTGTAACTCGGATTTGGATTTTTTTAGGGGAGGGGGGGGTCTGGGCCCCTATTTCGCCTACCTGACACGATATCAAAAGTTTCTCCGCAAATATTGGTCGATTGCATTCCTCCCATGTCGCATATCCCGTAAACATGATTGTCTTGAATCAGTCCTAACCTGGAGCTCGCCGGATTTGTCACTCGTCTCGGTTTGCTGTTCCTTTCAAGCATCCAGAACGGGGTCAACCCACGGTCTCTTTATTTTGCACCTTCGAATATTTAATAATTTCCGTGTATTCAATTTTCGGACGTTTCGGTACGTTACAAAGCTCGAGGTTGTTTTATTAATTCGGGAACTACATCAAGTCGTTCCTAACATTAATTACAACAGTCTAACTTATTATTTCAGACCCCCTGAAGGAGACAGGAGCTCCCACAGCGTGCGGGAATATCATTTGTCAGCACCGACTTTAGCTGGCTTTGAAATCGATTTAGACATTTTATTCCGTCTGCTTTCATTTTGTCACGATACCCTCCCCTCGTCGCTTCCTTGTTGCCTCTTTGATAGCAGTCTAGACATTCCTTAGCTACAGTCTGGGTCTGAGTTTCAAATACCGAACATGTCCAAAAACCGTTCTACTTTTGACATTTCCATTCTTCTGAGAGCAATTAACACATGTTAATGAAGTTTCGGAAATGGCTGATGCAAAACAGCCTCCTTTGGGAAATTGGACGCAGAATGCAGGTCACTGAAAAGTAGATCACGTTAGGCTACCGATTTCATATGGGCTGCCCAAGTGTGCAAGGCGTAAGGACAATCAATGATGAACTACATGCACGCATGCTTTGTTAGAAAAAAAGAAAAAAAAAAAAAAAGAAAAAAAAAGAGGGAAATATAATGGTTAACGGGAAAATGATGGGCCAAGAAACACGGAAATTACGTGTTATTTCTATTGTTTCGATCTGGTTGTGATTTGATTTGATTTGGTATTATGGCCATCCGTGAAGTCAATTACGACTTACGCTAGTCAATGCGACTGGGGATTAAAACATGTAAAACTATTTCGAGTGATTCACGGATCGTAAAACTATTATTGTTACTCTCGAATTATAGACTGTAGCCGACAAGCTACTGCTTATGGACTGCAGCGTCTTGCAAATCAAATGCTATAAATGGCCTGATCAAGGCGCATTACTTTTGCAAACGAGAAAACCGATCATGTTGATAGCGTTGACAAATTATTCATAATTAATTAATTGCTAACCATACCCCCTAATGGTCACAATATGCAAAATAAACTGTTATTGGCATCAGTCAGTCCGATGTTAAAGGATATGTGACATGTAATGCATCAAAATATAGCCCAAGACCGTCAAAATCTAATAATGTATGTTAACTTGAAACTAATCCCCATCGTGGCCACCATTTTGGATTTTTCAAAAATGGCCGCCACCGGCCGCTATATCCAATATATCTCAGTCTCTAAGTTACTCGCAAGAGTTATCTGTGTGTCCAATTGAATCATGCCTCAGCAACCCAATGAAACGGTATACTACCTTCAATAGTGCCGGGTTCTATCGGAAAGGCGGCCATTTTGTTGGATTGTGATTCATTTTGGATTGTCACGATTCTAGAGTGTGTTCGTGCTTCATTGGAGCATAATTAACACTTCGATTCTGATATAATTATACGAGCAAAAAGGACGTGTCCTTTTGTAACTCATTAATTTTCACATTGCTGTCGTCTTGACACCATGATAATTTTACAAAAGAGATTCACGTGCTACATGAACACGCAGAACACGAGCGTAGAAGAAGAGTTCATTGCACTGCATTATTAGAAGAACACCTGCCCAAGCTAGAAGTGTAAAACAAACGCACACGTCTATAGTGCCATTCTGTCGAGAAGCAATGCTAAAGATTCAACAACAAAAACAAGAGCATGCAGTCAACCCGCCCCATAGCGAATGCTTCCATGAAAACCTCGAAATTAAAGGAGCGACCTTATTGTTAACCAAGGATGGAAGAGGAAAACTGACGCATCGAGAACCAAATCTGTGGGCCAGAAACCCGGATTATACGCAGCAGTATTTCACACGTTAGCACCATAGAGATACATTGGGAACCATCCCCACCAACCAGAATACGCGATGGATATGCCTAATCGGACGCATAAATGAGGAATCGTTCCCACACTATTCTTCTGTTTAAGAGTGCAGTGGTCTTGATTATAACACTAATTTTTATTTATTGAAATATAAACAAAGCAAAGAGTTTATGTTGAAGCACCATGCAATTGATAACTTTCTTCACGAGGACCTCTGTTCATTTTGGAACCTTTTTTAGATCGGTTCTGTGGGCTTTATTGGGTGACGAGAAACCACTTTCGATAAATTTGACCAACTGTGAATGATATTCAAGAGAAATTAAGATACGAATTTCCTGCTCAAGCAGAATAGCTTGAAACCAGATGAGTGCGTGATTTCTTTTATGAGAAATGCTGAAAGATCTGCTCACTCGACGGCTCCCATTGTTAACAATAATTATGAGAAATACTTTTATGCCGTCACAACGGTATGAGTGAGTGATGAGTGAGTGATGGGGTTTTACGGCTCCACCCAAACCGATCGGATGATACGGGCGCCAGAACAGAAGGCCCGGGACCGGGGTTTCCCCCTACTCTTATCGATAAATCCCAAGGGTTCTTTACCCTGCATACAACCATAGACAGTAGTACCAATGATCTCCACTACTACCTAGATTGCTTGTTGGCATGGTGGATTCCGCCATTGCGCGTTACACTCTTGGGGGCTCTGCAAACGAGCACGAAACACGAAAATCGGCAGTAGATGCTACAAGTATAACGCACTTGTTGATCATAACGCACACATCGGCATAATGCATTCAGCGACCATAACGTACGAAACGGTCAAAGTTGTAATAAAACCCATGTTTTTATCGGTTTAACCAGAGAATAATTAATTTAATATTTTTTGGTGGTTCCTTGCAGATTATAATTACAAAAAACGATAAAGGAGCGTTTAATAGTTATTTGTACTTACATTTAACTCATAAAAGTCCACTTATTGGGTATTTTCACAAAGCTCAAAATTATATACTAATTATATGATTCAATATATGATCATGAACTCAATTAATGAACAAGAAATAAAATAATGCTAGCACTATAAAATATGCACTCAAAAGAACATGATTGATAACAGTAATACAATGTCA
>KB303858.1:133163-144816 GCA_000328365.1 Capitella teleta | reverse complement strand
AATTCAAAAGGCAGGGGACTTTTCAAATAATTTTTTCGTATGTACCCTGAATGAGCGCACCTATCCAAGGAGTGACTGTTGAGGGCTAACAAATTTAGATGTAAATAATATTTATAAGTAATATTATAGCCCCATTATTCAGTTTAGTTCCAGTGAAATAATATATTTTGAAGTCACCTAATTTACCAGTCACTCCCTCTTCCCCATTCTGTGATCTGGATTGACTAGAAGCCTGGTACATGCAGTTACGTTTGTTTTTTTAGGGCGCGAATCGCTATGCATAGCGCGCTCAGTTTTGGGGGTTGTAGATAGTATTAGACGGTATTTTGCTGCCTGCTGATTGGTCGATTGGATAGAGCGGAAGTTGTTCTAAACATGGCGAATGTTATTTATTTGTTTTGATTTTTAGTTTTCGGGTAATCGGAAATTTCGTCGTCTCCCCATGTTAATTTCCTATACCTTGGTGTTTTGTGACGTCACAACGTAGATCCGGAGGGATCTCGCGTTTCAAATCTCGGCGGCGAGGGGGCTGATTTTTTTTCGGAAAAAGCGTTCTAAAAGTGTTAGAAGTCGCACTACATTGAACTTTGACCCATATAAGGGCATAATGAAACCTCCGTGAATCGATTTATGTAATCTAGGGGCTGAAGTGTCATAGACACTTTAATCGGAGATTCTTCCTAATCAACCCCTTTATATTTATCTGATTAATATATTAATGTGAATAATATTCAGTATTCAGTATGACCCATTATTCATATAACTATACTTTATGTAACCTTGCAAGTATAGTTCCAATTAATCAGTCAGTTATTGGCAATCGAGAAAGGTCTCTAATGACGATTTACTGTGTAATAGACTGCCTTCGGGCCACCCTGTGCGCACCGCTGCTTTCTTCCATGACTGCTTCAATCATGCCCCATTTCCGATCGCGCTCGCGTCAGCGGAAGTGGCCCATACAATTCTGGAGAGCTTTTTTGCAGCGGTGAATACAAAAAGAAGAAATTATATTTGAACACCAAGGCCACGTGGCTCTATTTCCTTAATGTCAGTAATTATTGCTGATTGTTGACGTTTAACAGATCGTAACATTTAAATACCGCAGTAGCAATGGTAAATATCATCTATTTCACAAAATGCGAGCGACGCAATTGGATGTTGTGCTACTTATCTTGCATTTCATAGTAGAAAATAATCTCGATATATCAAACTCCCATAACTCAAATTGATCAATAAGTCGAAGCCATTTCGAATCCCCCGAGTCCCTCCCTATACCTGGACATTGAATTTTGTACGATATGTTCCAACTACCATAACTGGAAAAGCTCTATAATTCAAACTCATTTTTGTCTCCGTGAGTAACTTTCGATACCTTTATGTCTGTGATTGGATAAAGCTGACTCAACTAATTGCTTGACTCAGAGAATCCAATCAACGTCATTCACAAAGTTGACAGCCAACGATTCTCCGAGTAATTCCCGAATCCTATTCATGCTGACAATCGATGTGAAAACAAAGATACACAGCCTCATTCAATGCCTTTCTTTGTGATCGGCACTGTTTAAAGACATAGAACAATTACAGAAATCTACAAAGCGTTTGTGATCGTTTTAAATTGGCAATATCAGAGAATATATGAAAGGCACACGTGACTTTAAAGGGCGTGGGTAATCTGTATATTAATGAGCGGATGGCAGTGTTGGGTCATAAACTCGCACATACTTCACCAAACTGATCCACCCTCACCCGTTTGGTCATCATTTCGTCTTTGCACGTATGCTCGTCATCCTGGCTACGAAACTCAACTCAACTCCTTTTCCTCCATGCTTGACACGTGTTACTATATCTCGAAGGCTCTATAACCAGAAGGGATTTCGACGGTGCCTTGAAATTCGACATATCGTGAACTGTGAAGCAGGTTTGTTGTTATTGAGATCATGCATCAGTATAACAATACTCAACAGATGATCATACCATATATACTTGTCTGAGCACGTCAGTATCACTTGTGCATGAACCGAATTACACCAAATATAATGACACACTGCAAGCCATCTTCAACTTATCCTTTTACTCTTTGTATGACATATAGCAGTGGCCCATGTTTGGTATAATAATGTGTTCTGTATCTAGGGAAATATGGTTTATAAACCGCATAGAAGCCCTCTAAATGCATTGCATGCAGATAGCATTGCGGCATATATATGTCTGTATACTAATCCCCCACTCTAGCCTTACTCACCACACGCATTCTTCTTACACCAAAACAACTCAAACATCGTCCAAAGAAGTCATGGTTGCTGATGATTGCACCGATAGACATCACTGATAGCGGTATTATGATTATTTGATTATTGCCTTAAAGAAACTAACAACTTTCTGTCAGACACACCCATTAATAAGGTTTATAACCACAGAATCACAACACACGTTTTTATCGCATATAATAAATGAAAGAAATTTCCACTCGAAGCCTTGTACGTGCACGCACTGGGGAAAATATGGGAATACGTTGTCTTAAGTCACAACCTAATTTATGGACCTAAAGAATCCGGCTGCTTAACTTCGTCTTATCCCACTTTGGATGAAAGTGGGAGGCTCCCAAGAAAAGTGCTTCACATGTTGCTTTCCAGCCATTCAAGTATATCCGTTCGGACGCATGGCTCTCCGGAGACCGTGTCGCAATCCGGATATTTATGAGCTGCGCCTCAACCCGTGTACAATTACCGGATACACAAGCACATTGCGTGGTATAGTCCAAAGAGAACAAACAGTATATTTGGAATCGTACTATACTAGCATTAGATCAATTCTCAGTCTCCATAACAGACATGCACCACCGATGCCAAGAGTGCACGCTGCAACTTGCACTAAATATTCATTTCAAGCCTTGGATATAAGGGATTCTGAGGAGAGGACTATAACAGTGTTTGATAATAGTCTTGTGTGGCACCAACATATTACCTAAATTACTTACATTTATTCCCACCAAGCCTGAAATCGGCTTCGAGAGACGAGAAGCAATTTTGGCAAATGCCAGGGGCACCTATTCTAACCACCACACGCAGTCTTATAGATTTATAGTGAACCGCAAAAAGAGCTCCGCTTGCTTCGCCGTCTGCGAGTGCCGTCATCAGAGCGCACTCTTCTTTCACCGTCCAAAGTAGGCGAGATTAGGCCAATTTCGTTGGCTAAATTCTTCGGCCACAATAGCAAAGGTGACAGCAGTCATATTGACACAGGACCAGGTCTGGCATGAGGCCGTTGACTTCATTAGCCACATGCAAGTGTGGCCTTGCTGGCTCTGATCTGGCGTCCTGCTGGCAATTATTTCCGAGGCATTGTGTGAATAAGTCTTAACCTTTTCCGCGTCCACGTGTGCTTTCATTTCTGTGCATTTGGGCTTCCTGCTACTTTTTATCGGTGAAAATCCTTTGTCAAAATGCATTTTATTAGCTGCTACATCCAGCATAAATTGATGAGAATTATAAGCATTCAGACTCTATCGATAATACTGGTATTACAATAACAGGACACTGTTTCCTTATGTACCTCGTTAATAACACTGAACTATGTCAGCTTTCGAATGGTTAGGTTGCCTTGAAACTCAGTAAACTAATCCGCGACAAACATTGCGGTCGATCAAACAGCAACGGTGCATTTCTCTGTCATAACAACGTGTGAAATATGCCGCACAAACTAAAATCAAAGCATTATTCAAATTCTGCCAAATCAAGACGGACATCTGGCGTCTTTCATGGAAACTGCTCTTCAATTGCCGATGGATTGTGGTAGCATCTTTTGCCGCAGGACCGATTCAGTGCATTTGGCCAATAATGATAGAATTCTGAGAATTGTCTGCTTGGCTGAAATCCAAAGAGAATCCCCGAAGAAGCTGTCTTCATTCGCAAAAGAACTCTTCATGCCCTTTGAGTGCATATATTACTGCTGACCTCGAAGGTCGCTCAGTGTATGTTACCGGAAGTCTTCTGTCCGATGAATATTGCAGATGTGCTAAATGCTCAGGGGTCAAAACCATCGCCATTGAAACAGTCACAAGGGAGTTATTCAATGGAGCTGGCGTCTTTTGACGGGAACACCATGACATTTGCCGCGTGCAGTGAGAATTGAACATCGACCTTCGATGCACAAGGACAGTTTTGTCGCAGTTGCGCCTCAAAGGACATTTTCATTCTCTCCCTCATTCTGATGTAAATATGGATTTATTCTTTTAGACGAATCACAGCATGGACATCCAGCAACGGTGTACATTGCAAGTTGAAGTCAGAAGTCATTGTCTGTGTATGTTGCAGTTCTCTTCAGAGATCAGTTTGGGCTGACGGATTTATCGATGTTGGGTCAAGGTCAAGGTTAAGGTTAGGGGTATGAGCAAAATATTAACTCTGGCCAGCAATTGTGGCACAAGTATTCCATATTGTGTTTTGCACATTTCCGTATTTTGAGCACTAATCTGCTTATGTGGGAGCAACAAATCTTCTGCCAATGAAGTTAATTAAAAAAAAAACTACTTACGTACTTATGTACTACGTACATAATTATAGAAGTGAAAAGGTGGATGCATTCCCTGTTAAAATTTTGAGCATGTATGTATAGTTGTATACTGTATGAGCATCACACAATGTATTAAACCATGACACAGTTACACACAAGCAGAGCTATTCATGTTGCAAGTCGCTCGTGACCGTAACGAGACACAAAGACCCTATGTATAAGAGGCTCCTCACTTATTCGAGGATTCTTGCTCCTGGATCTCGAGAACAGCGTGATGCATTGTTTGTGATGGCCTTTAATTTATAGTACTGGCCAGATTCTTGAATTATATATCTTAAATTTGACTTTAGACGAGCTAGGACTCAAATGCCTAATTAATTAAAGAGCGATTTTTAAATTGAAATAAGTTGAGTTGTCTTAATCAATTGATGTCGACAAACAGCAAGTAAATAAATCTTTAATTAGCGGTTTACAGACAATATTGCTGAAAAAATCAAGGTTGTTGACAAAGAATTATATAAAAGATATGGTGTCTGTTAACTTATAAATTAGGCCAAAAGTATTCTATTTACTGCATGTCAAAAAAACAAAAGTTTCTCTTCGTGGCATTGTCGAACACATATAAATAGCTTCATCATCTTTATGCTATTTTTTTCCCGCTGATACCTAGTACTATTAGCAACCATTTGCCATATTAAAGCCATAATTATAACAAACCTTCTATGGCCACCAACTTAACGCTCAAGACCTCCTGCGATATTCTACCTTGAAAACACGTGCGATGACGAAAATGAAGCATAAGGAAAATTCAACCTAGAATGAGCTCATTTTAAAACCATTATAAAATCAATTACGCCCGGGAATGGTGCAGATTGGCGGCAACATTCCATTATTATCGATTCCATTGATATCAACGCACATAATTGCTTCATTGTTGCATGTAAACAAAATTGAATCGAATCCAGACAAAGTGAGTCATTGCAGATGTCTGAGCTCTCATCTCTCTCACCTAAAACCAGTTCTCTTCTGAGATTTTATCAGACCAAGATTGGATTCATTTACAGGAGATCTTAGGTCATAAATATTTGTGTGAATTATATGAGCATTGTTAATTCGATTTTGTCATTGACATGTATTATATAAATGCATGTATACGCAGCTCATTTCATCATATCATTCATAAATCCATTAATAGCACCTCGATTGCATATGAGTTCGTAAATTCAACCGATCCATTCAATTTCAGCGGAAATCATAAGTGTCAAGACAAATACATCAGTTATTACACACAATTCACACAGGTGCCACATCTTATGAAGTCATCAATATCATTTAATGACCTATACCTGCACTAGCACCATGTAATGTGTTCAGGGAGATCAAGCTAGCTTTAGGGCGAAGCAATCTCATGTTCATAGCCCCATCCATCATCGTTACGTGAAATGCAAGCAAGCGAAGGACCATTTACCAATCAAGCATGTTTACATCTGCTGTCTTTGTCTCTCGCAGGCTTGGAATCAATGCCGATCACACATCAAAGAGATGCCACCAGATTACTTTCCTTTGGGTTCTCTAAGGTGACAGCCTCTCCTTGCAATCTTGAACATAAAACAGACAAGATTGAGAGCACACAAGGACCTCTTGGTTTCTACGTAATCGAGTGAGCAATTGAAATATCGTCTGTAGTTTGAAATATGATATTCAAAAATACATATCGTCTCCGGTTCCTGATCAATAACAGAGAAAGTCAACCAGAAATACTCCAGAAGATGCAACAGAACAAATAACCATAGCACAAACAGCCTTTGTTTTATGAGGTTGTTCGTGGAAAACAAGCTCAATCATCCATAAAGTTCACGGAGGCCTGGAAATATTCAAATAAAATTGTGATCTTATGTTGGGTCGTATTTCGTAGAAGGAAATACGCAAGATTTCGGCTGTACGCATACTGCCCCGTTAATATGGGATGTTAAATTCCCATTGACCGACTGCTTGTTGCTAAGGGCCGTTGCCGTGTGTTTTCCTGCAATAGACGCGCCGGAAATCCTGTTTCGATCGATGACAGCAGTGAAATTACCCGTCCAAGAATGAGATATCATTTTGTAGCGCAAAAGAGAACATCTTAACTCCCTAAGAGCAGAATACTTCTCACGGGAAGCTCACATGTGCACTGAATGGCAGTGATCATTAGCGACCAGCGTCCATTCGCTGACCACCTGCCCCCAATGCTTCCGCAACAGCAGTGCCACTGACCCATCAACAAAGCACTCTCCGCTCCCGAAGCAGTAAACGACCAATCGCTGTTGCTTCTGTGTCCGCCGATATCATTTTACAGAAGTGATAAAGTCGAGCAATGTCCAGTTTACCTTTCTCGGTGGAACAATCAAGCAAATATGCATTCTGTGAGGCCAGCCAACATTTACGCTTCATTTAATAGCTCGGTCATCCATGCACAGCCGTTGTCGTCTGGGGTTTGTCTGGACTGTTTGCTCTTATTGTATGTATTCTTTTGTCTTCTTTGGGGAAGTGCAATACATTTGCTTTTGGGTAGTCCAAAGTATTCGCATTTATTAAGCTGAATTCACCCAAGTGTCGTGACAGGTGAAATAATTGAAGTATTACCCATTGCATAAGCAGTACAACACAAAAAAATATAATATTCTTAATAACTCTAGATGCTCACTTCAATGTACACCGAATGACTTGCCATTCATGCCGCTATAAGAGACAGACGAGCTGTTCTGTGTGGTTAAGGTCGGCTCTCGTTAGCTCAATCCTCAACTCAACACCTGAACAGATATCTGGACTTGCACCCGGAAAGAGAAGCCATGGAGCGAAATAAGCCCAATCTTACTTATTAGGCAGTGGGTGGAAGAGGGGGGTAGGAAGAGACCTGAGAAGTTGAATAGAGGAAGTAATATGAAGGAAGAAAACCCAAAGATTGACTTCCAATATCATTCCTCACAAACACAGAACCATTGATTGGGTAAAAGGTGTTTGCGATAGGAGCCCTTACACCTGGAGTGCATCACTTTGTCTGGATACAATTCAAGAATGTTTACTTATACGCTGCAATCTACCAACTCTAGTCTTTGAGCGAATCAAAGAGGCCGAAGTTTTCCGCTGATTCAGGCTCCAAGAAACGAAATTATACAAACGTGCCTTGAATATGTAGCCACGATTTCTCGGAATGCGTGTTTGGAGAGAATTATTTATGTGCACTTACTGTGCTTAATGTGGTAGTATGAATACCAATGCATGCACATGCATGTAAAAAGCCTGGGTTATGTGTTTGGTTGGATTTAGGTTTGCATGTGAGCCCATGATGTGATTGCCTCACTCATGAGTATCATAAAAAAATCTGCGTTCGGGGAGTTTGGACCCTTCTTGGTTCCATCGAGACAACCACACTTTTCTCTAGCTTCGATATTAATGTGATACTTGATATACTACAGTATATGATGCTCAATTTCCATGAGGCCACAAAGCTATGCTTACAGCAGAACTTACAGCCTGATCATTTCCGTATCATGTCTGTTGGATTTATTTTTTCTTCGGAAAAGGGGAGGGGGGGTGGGCAGGTGTATGACAAGAGTTGCATGTCTATCAAAATATTTCTGTCACGAAAGTAATGACCTTGCTGGCATACCTGTAGCTGTCTCCGATATAGTTACCATGTTCTTGTTATTCCTATCATGAGTCCGGATGAAATACTAATACCCTGCTCGCATGGGGCAGATCCACGGTATCATTATGATCACCCTAGAGTACTATGCGTTCTGTTGACTGAAATTCGGTCGATATTCTCACCGTGAGTCACTATAGATATCAACAGTTGTTTTCTTTGTAACAGATTATCGTATTATGGATTAAATAGGCCTACTAGTATCTTGCTGATTTGGAACTCCAGTGGTGCTCTTTAGGTAATAAAAAAAAAATCAGCCTTAATTTTTGCAACGAAAATCGAGAAAAAAAAATGTAGTGAATCCAAACAAGCAAAGAGCGATTCTCTTATCTGTGTAGCCTATAATTGCGTAGAGCTGCGGCAGCTATATAAGATACCATCGGCTTCTTGAGAGAGATGAGAAGGTCTTCTCTAATCTCTATCGATATTGTAATTAAAATACTTACGGTTAAATAGTCGCTCACTGCATCTTTATGATAAGATACAAGACCAAGCACTACAAAATAAAAAGTTAACGACAATTATGCATGGAAATCCCATATTATAGTGACCTCTGATTCACAACATGCAAATGCCATCAATACATAATGCCTAACAACTGAGATCATTGCTCGCTGACTAGAATCGTAAATGCAAAAGAGAATAGAGAATTATTTGCGCTTTGATTTGTAGGCGCATTACATGAGCAAGGGGTAGATTATCGTAGGAGGCCACGAGCGTTAAGTCGGTTGCCATAGAAGGTTCGTTATCTGGCTTCAAGATGACGGATGGCTGCTAAAGGCCATCACAAACGATGCATCACGCTGTTCTCGAGATCCAGGAGCAAGAATCCTCGCATAAGTGAGGAGCCTCTTATGCATAGGGTCTTTGTGTCTCGTTACGGTCACTAGCAACCTGCAACATGAATAGCTCTGCTTGTGTGTAGCTGTGTAATTTCTTATTACTTTGTGTGATGCTCATACAGTATACAACTATACATTCATGCTCAAAATGTTAATAGGGAATGCATCTTACTGACTTCTTTATGTTAAGTAGAGAGACTTATTAGCCCTTGAGCCATTGACTACATATGTCATGCATGGATACCCCGATGAAAACACATACCTTGTGTTCAATACAGAAACTCTCAGTCTGTTTCGCTGCATTACGTTTCATTTATTTGAGGATAGAAAAGCTGTCTAACCATCAAAAGCACGAGAAAGCAGCGTCCATCCATCATGACCTCTGATCAACCCAAGCCTTCAGTTTTTCAATCAAATTCATTCGCAGATGATGCGCTGCGCTCACATAATTATACTCGTGCTCAAAATACGGATATAGGCTAAATGTATGGTAAAGAATATACAATTTTCTCATATCCCTAATCTTAACCTTGACTTTAACCTAGCATCGATAAAGCTGTAAAATAAACTTCCTTCGCATTATATTAGTGCTCACAATACGGAATTGTGCAAAACACAATACTGGCTACTCGCAATTGCTCACCGAAGGTAGTATTTATCTCATACCCCTAACCTTCACCTTGACCTTAACCCAACATCAGTAAATTTGTGACCCCAAACTGATATCTGAAAGGAATTTCGAGATACGCAGACAATGACTTTGACTTCAACTTGCAATGTACACCGTTGCTGGATGTCCATGCTGTGATTCGTCTAAAAGAATAAATCCATATTTACATCAGGATGAGGGAGAGAATGAAAATGTCCTTTGAGGCGCAACTGCGACAAAACTGTCCTTGTGTATCGAAGGTCGATGTTCAATTCTCACTGCACGCGGCGAATGTCATGGTGTTCCCGTCAAAAGACGCCAGCTCCATTGAATAACTCCCTTGTGACTGTTTGAATGGCGATGATTGTGACCCCTGAGCATTTAGCACATCTGCAATATTCATCGGACAGAAGACTTCCGGTAACATACACTGAGCGACCTTCGAGGTCAGCAGTAATATATGCACTCAAAGGGCATGAAGAGTTCTTTTGCGAATGAAGACAGCTTCTTCTGGGATTCTCTTTGGATTTCAGCCAAGCAGACAATTCTCAGAATTCTATCATTATTGGCCAAATGCACTGAATCGGTCCTGCGGCAGAAGATGCGACCACAATCCATCGGCAATTGAAGAGCAGTTTCCATGAAAGACGCCAGATGTCCGTCTTGATTTGGCAGAATTTGAATAATGCTTTGATTTTAGTTTGTGCGGCATATTTCACACGTTGTTATGACAGAGAAATGCACTTTTGCTGTTTGATCGACCGCAATGTTTGTCGCGGATTAGTTTACTGAGTTTCAAGGCAACCTAACCATTCGAAAGCTGACATAGTTCAGTGTTATTAACGAGGTACATAAGGAAGCAGTGTCCTGTTATTGTAATACCAGTATTATCGATAGAGTCTGAATGCTTATAATTCTCATCAATTTATGCTGGATGTAGCAGCTAATAAAATGCATTTTGACAAAGGATTTTCACCGATAAAAAGTAGCAGGAAGCCCAAATGCACAGAAATGAAAGCACACGTGGACGCGGAAAAGGTTAAGACTTATTCACACAATGCCTCGGAAATAATTGCCAGCAGGACGCCAGATCAGAGCCAGCAAGGCCACACTTGCATGTGGCTAATGAAGTCAACGGCCTCATGCCAGACCTGGTCCTGTGTCAATATGACTGCTGTCACCTTTGCTATTGTGGCCGAAGAATTTAGCCATCGAAATTGGCCTAATCTTGCCTACTTTGGACGGTGAAAGAAGAGTGCGCTCTGATGACGGCACTCGCAGACGGCGAAGCAAGCGGAGCTCTTTTTGCGGTTCACTATAAATCTATAAGACTGCGTGTGGTGGTTAGAATAGGTGCCCCTGGCATTTGCCAAAATTGCTTCTCGTCTCTCGAAGCCGATTTCAGGCTTGGTGGGAATAAATGTAAGTAATTTAGGGAATAGGCTGGGGACACATAAGCCTATTATCCAACAATGGTATTGCTCCCTCGAGAATCCCTGGTATCTAACGGTTGGATATTCATCCAAATAAAATGAAATTTTACCCTTATAGTGCATACGGGTTGACAGTTTACAATGTGTGTAGTAATTATCAATTTCTTGACGTAAATTAGTACGGACAGATAATTGTCAAAAATCAATGAATGTCGAATACCGGATATCCAGGTCAGAATTTTCCGAATGCCGATGATATACACTAAAAAACACTTGGTTTGATTTGAGCGTTATTTCTTTGTGCTCGTAACTGTAAATTACGCATGATTCATAAAATAATTTAAATGTTCAGATGTCCGAGGTCAGATGCAGATATAATGTGCATCCCCTAGATTCAATGAACATTTGTTTTCTTAGCTGAATAATGGTGGGCTATTTGTTGTTTTATTTGCTATTTTTATTTTTATTTTTATTTTTTGTATTAACATTTTACTTATCGGCTCTTGTCTTCTCCCCCCCCCCCCGCCCCCGG
>KB303858.1:111193-133105 GCA_000328365.1 Capitella teleta | reverse complement strand
TCTATTGTTACAGATGGTCTTGTTCTTTTTCTTTCTTTTGTTTTATCGGGTACTATTTCCTCTGTATTGTTCTGTTGCTATCTATTGGGTAGCAATCTTATCCAATTAGTAAACGCACCATGAGTTCCACAAGGTAAACACTACGTTTGCTACGTCATGCTAAGAACAACCATATAATTATAATACTCTGTTGTGATAATTTATTTCAAGCTCTAATGCAAGAAGCATTACACTAATGAGCAGAGATATCAATTCAATGCCCTCATAAATCAGTCACTTGGGCCGAGAAGGTAAAAAACTCAAACAATAGTATAATATACAATCGTCAATCATGGCATCGAAGCATGAATACTACAAGGTATATAAACATTCCTTTAAGCAAAATAGGTTTACAAAACATCCAGACGGCCACGGATGAAAGACCCGCGCCATTAAATGGAGAGAAAATGTAGGCTGACATCCATATCTCAGAATGCATCTTGGCTTGATTGTTCCACCGAGAAAGGTAAACTCGACATTGCTCGACTTTATCACTTCTGTAAAATGATATCGGCGGACACAGAAGCAACAGCGATTGGTCGTTTACTGCTTCCGGAGCGGAGAGTGCTTTGTTGATGGGTCAGTGGCACTGCTGTTGCGGAAGCATTGGGGGCAGGTGGTCAGCGAATGGACGCTGGTCAATCTGTGTGTTTGCAGCTGATTACTACATCTTAGTACAACTGGTAAGGAGGCCTTGGACCGTCGCTTCTCATTGAAATACCCACAATGCCATTCAGCTATTAGTGCGTTCTTCATGAATCATACATCAGTGACTAGTTTACAAAGACCAAGCATAAGATCGCTAATTGATGTATGACCAGATGGCACCTGAGACAACTTTATGTCTCCTGAACTATTCATGCATGCATTTGTCAAGGTTGCGAAATGCTGCTCAAAGAGAACAATGATGCACTTCCTAATTCAATCTCAAGTCGCTCAATCAAGGCTTAAGTTTATTCACCTCACAGGCACACAACAAAAAAAGAAAACTCTTTTTGGGTCGACTATATCGTACGGCATCCGCGAAAGTTGCAACCCCTCCTTCGCCGAGCATTAGCTTAACACCTTGCATTTTACCAAAGTGTATCAACCCTACAATTACGTAGTATATTTTTGAGATGTATTCAAAGGATGCGTTTCCTTGAATTATCCGATGACTTTGAAATCACGGATATTCTATCATTTTTTTTGATAAATTAACAACACCCCCCTGCATTGCAATGGCAAATGTATTTAATGCGTTTAAAGGATGTGTTCACGTGAATATTAATGACGCAAACATCCTAGCACTTTGAATCAATGGCTTCTGCGTATTGCATAACGTTCTAGGAATTCCAGGTTGTGAAAGAAAGACGCTCATCACATTTGATTGATTCATGCCCATTATGTCACCTTGCGCAATTAATCCATACAATATGACCCGACATGAGGTCATTCATCTGATGTTCTTGGTTTCCAAGAAATTTCCATTTGATTAAAGCTCGTTTTCCACAAATATCTCGTAAAAAAACGCTATAAAAACCAACCTCTGATATAATCATTTTCAATATCAATTATGCCCTTATATGGTATCAATATTCTTTTAATGCTGCGTATCATCCCAGCATATAATCCTATTTACAGATAGACTAAAAATTATATTAGGATGAATATTGATGCCATATACTATTTTATGACGCATCGACAGAATTGATCGACGGAATCGTTTTTATTGCACAGTTTTCAAATATTGATGTACAGTTTTTAATTGACGAAATATATGTAAATTAAATATTTTAATATACATTTTATGAAATAATGATATATACGATAATTTACATAATATCACATTGTAATATCACATTAAATTTCTTTATCTACATTTCTGTCGGAACACAATCAGCTAGGACTAGCTTTGCAGCAATTAATTACTGCACATGCATGCTAAATATTTTGTGTCAGAGTACATACATGCATGTATTGGTCACATTAGCATGCAATGCAAAATTGCTAACATAAACAAATAAAGTTTAATACCATAGGCTTGTTTTAGCATCCAGGAAGAAGTTCACATAACATTAACATCGTTGAAATGCGAAGACCCTCTGTGGTAAATAACCCCCGTTGCTTACTTTCATCTCATTGGAAGATTTGTGAATAGTTACTAAATACTAATATAGAGGAGTATTACAAAAAGTGTTTTGAAGTTGCAGATTCAGTGATAATGTCACTGTGCACGCCTGTTTGTTTGCAGCCTCTGCTCCTCTGAGCTGAAATAAATGGGATGAGACCTCGTAAGATATAATTGTATATAATTGTATCACTAAAGCGTTTGATTATAATTATATGAAATCATTGTATATTTGCATATTTGCATGGGTCACATTTGTTAATTATCGACTGATCACATAAAACAATATTCATCGAAATTTCCTTCGAAGACTCACCATGAGAAGAGAATTTTCTTATCATTGACATATTATCTTTTTTTTTTTTTTTTTCTTCTTTTTTTTTTTGAGGGGGGAGAGGATTTTTTTATCATTGATATATTATCATTTGTTTTTTTTTGTTTTTTTTGGTTTTTTTTTTTCTTGTTTATTTTTTTTGGGGGGGAGGTTGTGTTCTAAACTTTTAGAATCAAGATAATGTGTATGTTTACTATTTGAAAGATTTGTTTTTATTTGAAGTGGCGGATCTGGGGATCTTGCCACTGTGTACGCATGTTTGTTAGCGGCCTCTGATGCTCCGAGCGGAACGAAGAATGCGCGCTTTGAGGCGGCGTCGTTAATGCAGCATTTCAGGAATATTTTCTATAAAATGACCCGATAAAAGGCCTAGTTTATTTTAAAAGAGGCTACTTCGACTATAAATAATAATTATAATGGGGCACCACGGTTTGAGAGAAAAGGAGCACTTTTGTAACAATTTACTCGAGATTGAAAATTCATAGTACATCATAGTATCAATAATCCTCGTAACAACAAGGTTGTTGCAAACGAATGAACAAGGATTGCTTCATCACAAACTCTCACAACATTCACACAATCATGAAATGCTAACATTATGCATATTCAACAGAAGGATAATCTACTATCATGGCCGTGGTATCTCCATGAAATCTCTTTGATGTGTGGTCGGCATTGTTCTCATGTCCGCCAGAGACAAAGACAGCAGAAGTAAACATGCCTTGATTGGTAAATGGTGCTTCATTTGCGGGGCGCTTGCTTGCATCACGCATAATGATGATTGATGAAACTCTGCTTCATTCCATCGCTTCATCTCTGTATAATGCTGAGCAGCGTTCTTGGCCATGATACGCTGGTAATACTCACAATTATTATTATATTTATTTTGAATTTTAGCTATGGGTAGCTACAAGGATACATTCCAAACAGGTAAAGTCCTTATTTCTACTTATTAATCAATTACTTAATATAACTCATTCGATTACATTTTGAGACAGGATATTCAAGGCAAATCGTCCAGAATTACACAAAATTTGCAAAATCTGAATCCATCCATATTTAAATCAAAACTTAAAAATATACTCTTACCTGAAATCTAATCCAATGATATCTTTCCAGATGCCACACGCATTAATGCTACATAAAATTTTATTATTTTTAAATTCAATTTCACCTTGCAACGATTGTTTTCTTACAAAAGTATTGTTGGGGTTTTTCATCTCGTTTTTGTTTTATCTCGTTTTTGTTTTCTACTAATGTGTTTTTTTCTTTCAATCAATCAATCAATCAATCAATCAATCAATCAATCAATCAATCAATCAATCAATCAATCAATCAATCAATCAATCAATCAATCAATCAATCAATCAATCAATCAATCAATCAATCAATCAATCAATCAATCAATCAATCAATCAATCAATCAATCAATCAATCAATCAATCAATCAATCAATCAATCAATCAATCAATATAATTGAGATTTTAAACCCATGGGATGATCGATACTCAAGCCAATTTAGACAACGAAATACCTTTTGGCGTTGGAAAATAGCGTTGAAAAATTAATAACAATAAACAATTTTAATTATAAATAACACTTATCTACTGCATAACACTACACAGTGCGCATATACATGTACGGGACAAAGGTCAAAACATTGACATGTTTTGGCATTTAACAAAACATTTAACGTCACAGAATCATTCTTAAATTATTACGTCATATGGATCAGAATTATTTCGCCCAACTTTTCTGAGACAAAAGACAACAGGGAATGACATCATATACAACCAAACACATCCTTAAATGCCTAGAAACCTTTTTTTCTGAATTCACACTGTATCGCCTTCATCTCTAGCACCCCTTTCAGAGGCCCAGAACCCCTATTTTAGGGCCGTGTCTCCTTAAGTGCCCTGCACGAGATGTTATCCGATGAGGAATCCGGATTTTATCATTAGCTTTGGGAGTTTGGAAGGTTTCTGTGCAGCAATTCATGCCTTGAAATATCTCATCATGACTGATGGAAAAAATATTTCATAAAATATACAAATTTATGAGTGATGGTTATTACTTCATTTAACTAATTTATAAAATCAGCATGAACGCTCATGCCTTGATCAACATGTTCATTATTACATAACGCCATAATTTTATAAAATGTTCGAACGTAATTAATCGAGAATGGCAATTGCTGGGCTCTGAATGATATACAGACTAAGAGGTAATTAATTACCTTCTAGAGTCTTCATAATTACTCAGATTCTCTCGATTAATTGGATTCCCGGCATGTCACTTAGGCAATTTAATTTAGCCATTTACATCTGGCCCCAATGGCTGACTGATTGTCATCCACTGGGACACGCGCGTGTCGACCATTTCGAGGTCATAACAGGTTACGACCTTTGCTTTGTTGGTAACGCATTGCTCTGGAAGGCACAGCGCTGATACCGATGTCACTGGGATATGGATTATTCGAATCTCAGTGTTAAAGGACGAAGCGTGTTGACAATTATAAGGTCGTCTCAGCGCAGTTGACTCCACATTACATATATGTTTATCAACCACACGCCTTGTGATAACAACGTTACATTCACTTCGTAAATAAGTATGCAGAACACGACTTAAGTCTTTCATGAACATTTCAGGAAACAATCTCCGTAAACAAAAGCAGAAAATGAAAAAAGGTTGACAGCATATCTGTCTCTGTTAAACAGATTTCTCAGAACGCTAACTCAATCCAATGTCTGGCTGTGTGTTGATCAAGCATCGGAGAGATAGATTCAACTGTATGCCTTGGGATGGTGCTGTCAAAGCTTAATAGCATATAAGGAAAATTTAGAACGTGATATATGCGAGCGTGTCTTGCGGGCATTGAACAGGCGCCTATTGCATTCAAGGAGGTAGGCTACGCGGAGATTGCTTGCAAACCGAAGGAAAATCTGCGAAAATAATAGCTAGTGCTTGCAAACCGAAGGAAAATCTGCGAAAATAATAGCTAGTAGCCCAACACTAGAGTATGTCACATCCCGATCGCCCGTGGATACAATCGTCATATGGTGTCGGACATATGAAGCTGTAGCACCATTTTAAATGTTAGGCTACAAATTTTACCCTTAAATAAACTGCCGAACATAACAGCATCCATACGGCTTCATGTTGATAATTGCGCCACGAAAACTGATCCGTGTTTAAGTTTCATTGCGGAACTACTTGGATATCACTTTACGGATCTACTTTTACTATGAAAAATGCTAGCATCCGAGTACGTCGCAGAATGTAAGCATCCGCCAGCAGTATGAAACATGGATTGGCCGGCTTCGCATGAAAGGTTGATAACGGATTATTTGTTGAGTGACATTCGAAGTGATTGGCATGAAAGTTTTGTGATATATTCATATGAAAATTAGAAAGCCATTATTGGTCAAAGGTGCTTTTTATAAGGATCGCAGAGCGAACTGTACTAACCAGCCTAATGCATGGAAATACTAGAATGCTTATTGGGGTCACGTGACTGGTCAGAATTGAAGCCATATTTAAGGGGAACATTTTGTTGAAAGCGCGATCAGAGCAGCTCAACTGAAACTCGATATGCTGGTGCTTTATATGTTGTATGATATCCTTAAATTCCAAGCTATCGTGAATAGGCGCGATAAAAAAACCAATGCTTCTTTATACTTCAATGGGCTTAAGTAATAAGAGTCTGTTGCTGCCAAATAAGGAGATCGTGAAAATTTCTTAATTCAGCTGTGCGATCGTTGCGTGTATGTTTCATTTTGAACTCATCAAGCGGCGCAATCGCTTCAAAATACTCACTTTAAAATCATGATTTTCAAGGTTTAATTCTATCCATTTTTTTATTTTTTTTTTTTTTTTTTTCAAATCATTCTTTTTATTCCTTCGGTTATTGATTCAATTTATATTTGTATTAATTTAACGTTTATCATTTCAGTCCATTTGAACGGATATAAACTGCGTATCAACAAGGTAGAGAGTCTGTCTTCGATTCAATCAAACAAGACGCTTATGTTAGTATCCTTCGCATCTAGATTTGTCATACACATTTTAAATCTCTTTGTTACTCTGTGTTACTCATTTTTCTTCGTTTGTAGGCTTAATTATTTAACCTCAGATTCCTGAAAATACGGAGGCTTATGTGGTCCGAGGGGGTAAGCAGGGGTTGAGTGCCTTGCCCAAGGAGACAAGGTTGGTGGCTGGCTTCGAACCTCCAGTGGCCAGCGCCAAGCCCTTTCGAGGCGAGCACGCTGACCACTCGGCTACCACCTCTCCTTTGTCTATTTGTGTCCGGTTCGATTTTATGTTATCAAGCTCCATGGGCATATCTATGCATGTAGTCCCAGTACTAACCTATTTCGGTCACATAGAGTAGAGTGATTCTACTAAGCGTCGATTTAAGAGCTATATTATTAATATGTAAATGTCTGGTGTTGAGTTTTATGCAATAAACAAAAAGGAGCAATATTCTCACAACTATTCCCCGCCTTCTCAGTACAATGACACGAAATCGGCCAAATTCAGCAACAGAATGCAATATTCGTTGAAAAATCGCCGTTCGCATGAATTCCGACACTCCGTTGCGATGGCGTGTTTACTTTGAGCAAAGTGCCCTGAATACGCTGTTAACGTGCATAAAATCACTCAGAAGTTATATTCGTCGTCCGATTTTGGCCAAAACAAGTAGATTTTGGGAATTATAATCGAATAATTGGCTTCAGGTACTGTAGGCGACCAGAACTTGTCATTCTGTATCAACATGCCTGACCTTCGCTTAGCGCTTGGATCATCGACATGGAGACTCAGCCTATACTAGATGGGATCTATGCTGGCCTGAGTCCTTTTTCGGGGAATGGTATGCATGGAAACCATTTCAAATTTTCAACTCAATTTCAATTTTTGGACACATCAACATCACTCGGTGGGTGAGACCAAAGCGATAAGGTGAGGCATGCATCTCTGAGGGGGTGGTTCCTGCAGCCTCTGATAGATAAATCCCTTCATTCCGTTCGACATCTTTGAGCCTATCTTCTCGACAAAAGATCAACACGATTAGAATTGATCCATAGACACTGAACTATTGCATTACCACAAACATCAAAGAAACAAGATGTCTTTTAACATATTGCACAATATGTCGAAATAGGGTGCAGAATAGTTGTAAGTAATGTAAATCCTATTCCATTTCACCTATGTACGTACTAGTTTACCACTTAGATACTTAGATACTTAGCCAGTATCTTGTATTTAAAAACTGGAAGTTTATCCCACTGGAAATACAACGCTGCCTATGATTGGGATTTGTGATTAGCGCAATCAGAAAAGGTTCATTACTTGTGAATTATGTTGACTCTCATGATTACGTTACACATGAGTACATAAAGTTCAAATGTCTGATCAAGGCACTTATCACCACTGATGAACTAAAGGCCTAAAGCACAGCGATCGATATACTCTTCCTTCCCTCTTCTGACCTATGATGACCTTTTTTGAATGAGCAGAAGTTGGAATACAGCAGTGATATTAATGCATATGACAGTTTCTATCAGAGCGGCCATGAATCACTTACAATGCCTTTATATGCGATTTCGCCGGCCATTCATCATTCTCAAATATTCGATTGCCATCTGATTTATCCAATGCCCCAGCACACACACATACACCGTTCTATGTGTTGCTAATCCCTTTGCTTGCAATTTCATCCCATTATATCTGACAGCGGTCTTTAGTAGTTGGACCATCATCCGATCCCAATATGCTCGCCATATTGTTGGAAAAGACCGTTGGCCATTTCATCCTCCAAATAACAGGCTGACTTTACAGCAACAATTCTGTCTGGCATCATTAAATCCTGTTTTGGGGGGTTGGATTATGTGTATACATTGTATAAAATAGACTTATATATTGGATCCTCAGACCGTATATCATTTTCTACCGCCTTTGTTTTTAGCTGTAAAATGATTGATTCAACACGAAACAAAAACGTGATGATAATCAGGCGAATTATATCTGGATGAATGCCGCACAGGATGACCTGTCAGTACGTCATAGAACACAAAGATGAAACGGTAACGACCTTGCGTTGTCTAAAATGAGATTGCATGCAATTTATTGCCAATTCTCTCTTTCTTTCTTTCTTTTTTTTTTCTTTCTTTCTCTCATTCTCTCTCATCTTTCTTTTCGTATATAAAACAATGGGGCCGTGTTTAAAGAGGTCATGAAATGAAAAGTCAACCCTTAACCACCATTAACACACGTTGATATGAAGGTAGTCTTATTGCTGTTCTGGAAGCAAAGATGGCTTCATCATGGGCCGAATCACGAGGATGGTCAGCGAAGAAGTCGACGCGGCCAGAAGAAAAAGCCAGAAGAGGAAGCGGTCCACGATGTGAGCAACCAAACGCCATTCATTGATGATATCCTGGTATTCATCTTCGCTATCATGCTTCGAAACAAGAATCTTTAAGTGATTTGTAATTTTATCGTAGGGAACATCCGGACGGTTGGACGAATTGTTCGTCCTCCGCTGAGTGAAGTTCGGTTTCTGTTCTAAACGACCGTTACAATTGCTGGTGTCCTTGAAATCGTCTATGAACGTGGTCAAGCACACATCATCAGCCTGCGTGGTCAGTTCCATGTCATCTCGGCTGTATCCGTAGTAATTACTGAGATGACCACGCATGCAGATTAAGCGAGCGATGTATTCGATGACAAGACGGCGGATCCAGTTTGGAACTGGTTTCTGGTGAGGGCCCACGTGGTGCAGTTGCAAGACGAACACAGTAAGGACAATTGATAGGGAAGTCATCGCCATGGTAACCGTCAGGTAAATGCCTGCAAATGTAACAAACTAGTTGAATTAATTGTTATCTTACACATATACTTACTAAGTAAAAATTAATAGGCCCATACGCAATAGACTATAATGATTCAGAGGATGACCCAATCCCTTCCCTGTATTTGGACATTCAGCACTCCCTGAGCCAATTAAGTAAATTAACACAACACATATAAGAGGGCCTCGTTAGAGCCCACGCTTGTGAGCACCCTCGTAGAGGTCATTGAAACCTCCCGAACACCTGCTTACACTCCTCTGAATAACACCATTACAATAACACAACGCCATGTTTAATACGATAATCCAAATGCTCACTCATGCATACAGCAATGTCTGACATGATCTGAATTCAATTATCGGATATCCTCTTCAATGAGGATCCTATTGAAGTCTGTGGATGGCAGTCGAAACCGACGTCCAAGTCGTTCTTTGCAATACGAAGTAAGACAAGCGTGATCCGAAGGCCAACTCATGCAAGCATCGCCATTTCACACCCGGCTTCTCTCTCACTCTTAACACCATGTACCAATTGATTCATTTTGTCTCGGGGATATTTGATCAGAAGTACAGCACCATGTCACTCCATAAAACATAATGGCCACAACAAGGGAGCTATACCATTGAAGTGTTCAGGGCGATATTACACGGCGGGTGGGTCAGAATGAACATTATTCATCCACAGCAACAACGAGCTTCATGAAATTACTCCCGTGCTGTTGGTTTTTACTTTCATCATACAAAAGTGTGACTTTGTATGCATGTAAAAATATCACGGTGTGGAACCTGTAAAAATCCTGAATATTATCAAGTGATACGTTTATGTTGATTATCTATCCATATGAATTCTTGCTGCTACATGTTTTGTTCTTGTGAATATAGGTCACGTTTCACTAGTCACGGTCACCCTGAGGCATTCCTTTAATTACAAACAATCAAAGGAATGCCTCAGGCTCAAGATAATACACCTGTTGATACATCAATGATTACAAGTATCTTACTCGCGAAATAAGTATCTAATGGTTTAACTGTCAATTTTAACACAGTGAGCAATGTAATTCATTTTAGCTTAAAATTAATACAGACTTTTTTTCTCACTAATTTCCAAGCAAGGTTGAATCTATAATGCATGTATAATCGAGCACATTAAGCTGCTTTAGAATGTTGAAAAACCTTAAGCTCACCAATCCAAGAATCTCCCGTGTATATTTGGAATACTTTCACATGTCTCATTAGGGTATTACATTAATACAATTGCGTTTGGGAATCATTCGAAAGTATACCTTTTTAACTCCATTTTTCATCTATACGGAAATCTTTGTGGTTACTTTTTTCATTAAATGCATCAGGAATGCAAGATTGCATACAATTTGGGGGGTTGTGAACAAAAGTCTACAATTTAGAATCGTTAACCCTTTAACTATATTTAACTCAACCACTTCTCAACTAAGCTTAGCTATCCTTAAACCAAACCCTGTATAGCGAACCAAGTAAGAGCAGGGAAATTATTCAATCCGCTACTTACCTATAAGTGGTACGAATTCGGAGGTAGCCGGCATACTCTCCGCTATTAGCAACATGAACACCGAAAACGCCAGAAGAACGGTGATGCCAAGCGTGATTTTTTCACCAGAGTCAGGTGGCAGCCAGAATCCAAGCAAGCTCAGCACAGTCAACCACAAACATGGAAATATGATATTGAAGAGGTAATACAACGTTCTCCGCCTCATGACGATTTGAAAAGTCACGTCTGGATAAGGTTCATTGCAACAAGCGTAGTACATCTCATTGCGAATGACCGTAATGTCCAGTAAATCCCACTCGCCACTGTACACATAGTTGTCGAGATCGACTTTGGCAGAACGGTTGGTTATATCCACTTGGAATCCGTCATAGGTCCACGAGCCGAATTTCATCTTGCATATTTGGTCATCAAAAGGGAAGAAAGTGATATCTATCTTGCAGGATGATCGTAGCTTAGCGGGTGGCGGCCAGAACACGTTTCCTTCATGGGACACCATGGCTTTGCTCTGCATGAAACCTTCGGTGAAATCGTCAGCGCTGAAAATAAACGACAGAGTTGAGTATTCTTCCACGACGGGTCACTCTTCTAGTATGTGGGTCAATTAATGGGCCCTGTCCTCTCGAAGCCAGCACGCTAACCACTCCACAACCACCTCCCTCGTTTTACCCATTGTGTACAGCTTGGAGTACATCTATTGACCCCTAATTAATATTCAACCACCTCATGGCAATATGCAATTGACGTGAAACTAAACCACTACGATGCCTGCAACGACAGCATTTCAACTTGGATCAGTAAATTTCACACAAAACTCAAAAGCAGCCGAGTTCTCCCTAATGCATCGAAAGGAATGACATTACTTACCTCAGAATAAAGTTGACATAATTACCTGTTGTAAAGAACTATATCTGGCAGCCAGATTCGCTGACATGGAACTCTGAGGGTGCTGAGGCCATTATAGTCGGCAGGGTCCCACTTGAGTCGCTCGTCCGTCCATTCCTTGTGGCACAAAGAGTACATTAGGCACTTCAGGGATTCAAATGTTTGGACATGTGAAGAGTGCTACGGTGTCGAATACCCGAAAAGTAAATGGACATTAATGTTGGAACATTGGCTAGGACGTTGAGGGGCTCTTGCAAAGGAGAGAATGATTCGCATTGGGGTAAGTATACCGAGATAACATTATGTAAAGACAAAAGTAAAAGATTGAAGAGTCAGATGGCATCCTGTTGCCCAAGACGACGGATTCTTTCTTCATCTACTCAGAGCATCGTCCAAAGCACGTTGAAGCATGAAGGGCTACCGACGCAATTTGCTGTGAGTGACATACACTTCCTCTGTGGCGTCATGACAGCTGGATGTTTTTGGCAGTAAGGATCTGGTCGTCAGCCTCAGTATCCCTTTCGTTTGTCATATTCCTGTGCAGCCGAGGGTAGGGGCGACTGTCTTATTGCTCAAGTTTTAACCCTATTTTGATGCTGTAAGTTCGGGTGGAATTGACAGGCGCTACACGGATAAGTAGGTAGGATAAAAGGCTGGGGAAATGAGTCGAGTTCGGATTGATTGAGGTAGCCGAGGCAGAGGCGTAGTACGGAGGCAATTTCTTTTCCGGGGCATACAATTGCATTGAGATGACAGCGGGAGATACCAGGCAAACAAACATCGTTTTTAGAGCTGTTTTGGGAATGTCCGAGGCGGCTATAGTGTTAGGGGTGGATAAGTCCAGATTTGTGAGCTCTCAGATCGGAATCCATATTAACTTCCTTTTTCGCAGGAAGGACACGGTTTAAGCTGAGATATATAAGCAATCCAACTGATATGGAATGTTACGTGTCACAATGTAGACAAGAAAAAAAAAACTGGTTTGATGTCTCAATAAGGCCATTCAGGTGCCCAATCTAAAAACATCATTTAGTTTCATCGCTTATTTATCTGTATTTGGCCGCATACACACTCTGAATTACTGATGGAGATATCTGACAATCTATCTCATAATTACCTTTCTCTTTTGAGCGTGCACGTTTTGCGGACCACAAATTTTGCACTGAATAAAGAAATAAATCCTTTGCGGTGAAAATCGGCGACCCGTTCCGTGTGCGAGGAAGTATTTTATGCGCATTGCTATATAAAGACTGTCAATTCTACAGTAATGACATTGACATAGTGCTTCGATGTGACTTGCACTTATTCATTCATACACGCGTCATTAAACTTGTAAGATTACAATCCAACAGCGTATGAAGGCATAACCATAAACAAGTAAGGTTTTTATGCTGGATTTACTGTTCATAGTGCAACATGGACACGTGACTAATGATTTAATTACGATGAGATGAACACTAACCTGCTCCAGCCACACATTGCATGTCAGGACTTGATTGACTTCGTCCTAATAGGATGAGAAAGGATAATTCAACATGATACACTGAAGCAATCAGGGCCACGAGTGTGGTAGCATTGTCTAGTAGGAACCTATTTGGCCAAGTTAAGGCTATAAAGATAAAGATATTAACCATCAAAATATATCATAAAGTGTCTAGTCTAATAAAAATTTATTTGTTATTAAGTATTAACTAGTTTGACGCGACATCTACACTTTTTTTTATTATAATGCCTCGTTTCACTGGGAAAAAGAGTAGATGTCGGATTATTGAAGTTAACGAATCTGTGTTAACGGTGCTACGGTAAATAGCTTACGAATATTATATTAGAACAAGATTTATACCGCTCAGTTTTCTAGAGTCAGATCACAAACAACTTTTATGTTTTCGTCATTGGAGCTAATGAGATCGAACCGTATCTGGGCACCTCCTGCTCAGATATACAGGCGAATTTATGACCGGGCATTGAAATGACAACAATTCTACTATTGGGTAGCTAAGTAACTATGGAATATAATAGTGTGTATCAATTTCTACATAGTATTATAATTCCAGCAACATAAACAGGGTTAGTAGAAGCAGAGTTTTTATCAACAGACAACATTGATTAAGAATCGACATGGGAACTTGAGTTCAACAACAATATCTGGCAAATATTCTGCAATACCAAATAGTCATTCGATTTGCAACAAAATGGGATACAAATGTATAGGGTGTTTACTAGAATTCATCCCATTTTGTTACAAATCGATTCAGGAGGAGGAGATACTTGAAATAGCTGTATTGTGAATAACAGTCTGGTACGTTTGGGTTTTTTTTTTCATTGTCGAATTGTTAACTCTTTTTTTTTTTTTTTTTTTCTATTCACAATGACGAATACTTTAAGCATACCAACCATGTCTGCTATCTGGGTCATGGTCAAGCCGAAGGACACGGTGACTGTGTGCGATGCGTTGTAGACCGGGCGACCTGCTGTATCATAGTTTCGAAATAACTTGTGAAGAAGGCGCTGTTCATCCGGCCAGTCCTTGGTATTCTCTACAAAGCACAACATCCAATCATAGAGGCTAATACAAAATGCACTATCCAATCATAGATCTCGTTGCATTTTTGAGTCTTGATTGTCATGGCAACAACATTCAAAAGAAGAAGACAGCACGAAATTTACTTTATGTTTTCTTTATTTTGTACCAATTAAATACAACCATCACAGTTTGGTTTTGTTGAACAGTTTTGCCGCTAAGACAATCTAAGAAATACGCAAAATATTCTACTCTTTAGCAGTAAGACCATTCAACTCTGAAAAGATGGTAAATATACCCGTAAATCAAGCTGCTTATTACTATTCATGGTTGTAAGATGGTTATTAGTGGCGTGCTAAAAACAACACTGAAGTGTGAGTTCTATGCATCACAACATAAAAAGCCACGAGGGGTTATGGAATACTTGCTGACTGTCATGGGTGACATACTTACCATGTCAAATATTGTAATGAAGGTTAACCCGAATGCAACAGTTACAGTGTGTGAAGCGTTATAAACCGGCCGAGCAGACGGTTCATATCTGCCCAAGAGGTTTGCCAGTAGACGTTGCTCATCTGGAGAGTCTTCTGGGTCAGAGTTCAAAAGTTAAACATGGTCAAGGTGGCAATGACATGCATGCTTCTATTCTAATGAAAGTAAAAAAAAAATTGACCAACAATTCTTAATACTAACATTGATTGCAAGAGTCCGTCTTGATTTAACGGGTTAATTCCCACAGGATTGAAATTATAAACTCATGAATTTTATTAGTTGCTATGGTTGTCAATTCCAGGTAATGCATGTTCAAATCGATATTTCATTGATCGCCAGTTTCGATGAAGAGGCATCCATTGTGAAAGACGCAATCCTTTAAGCAAAATTTTAAACAATGCTTTAAAAAGATGTGTTATTGAATGGAACTGACTTTTGCCCAACCATAATATGGAAAGCACACCGAACTGTCAGTGGCTTCGTACGAGCCGCTCTGCAAATGCGGGAAAAAGCGATGACATCTTATGAAGATAAATAAAATATGTTCAAAAGAAGGTTCGAAGCGATACAACGATATGCACGGATGTATAAACATCTATATCCACGGTGTATTGATATGGCATAAATAATTATTTAATATAATATTATAATAATAATAATTATTATATCATATAATAATTATTGATTACACAACAATCTTAGTGCATCGATGTCTTTATATCGCCCTCATTAGTTGAATTGTTCTAAACAATAACCAATGCAGCCACCAACATGTCACAGTGAAGCACAAACACCGACATGCAAAACTAACACAATCATTACCTCCTGTACAACAATTGAAACTCATCGTCCGATACAATTTGCGGTTAGCGCCCGATAATTGTCTCGCGGTATGCCTTCGATCCATTCTGCACGCCAATACACAATATCTTGCGCCTCCTCAGGAGGTCTAACTGTCTGTCCTTTATCTAGATAATACCTGAATACATTGTTGAGTGTTAAACGCTCCCTTACCACCCCCCCCCCCTCCCAACCTTGCCTGGTATCCAACTAAAGAAATATGACAAAAAACTTACCTTTCAGCAAACGACGCAACACGACACGCGAATATGCCATTGCCTACTAAACTGCACAAAACTTTCCTGCTTTGTATTCATTTCGCTAAAAAGCTTCCAATTCATAAATCAGAGTTGGGCAATATGAATTTGAAATTTTACCGAGATCGCCCTTATCCCTGAAGGACGGCACATAGAACCTCACTTATATTGGCGTTATACCAGCATAATATAAACCCTCATGCCAGATTGTTTAATTGATACCGCCGAGCTTCAACTCTTAGCGCCTGGTTACCGCTATTCAGCTGATCTGCGAGCAAGTCCAATGCTTGAGTTTAATTATAACTAACTTGCTTTTGCAAAATAATATGAATGCCACCAAACGTTAGCTATAACACATTGCCGTCCACTGCCGCCGATCTACTTCGGGTGGTCAGGAAGTAACTCGGTAGTTACAGTTGAGAATTTGGGCATGATGTTTGAGGCAGACGTGGTAAGGTCATGAGGTCAATTTACTTTTACACAGGCATAAGTCAGACTGTAATTACATGTGTTCGGCAAGTAATATAATAGCACGTTGATGAGGTACATTGTAATACAATAATATCTCCGAAATAATTGCTCAATATTTCCAAGCCCTGGGTATAGGCCCTGTTACGCAATTTGGCAAATGGCTGAACGCGTTTGCGTTTTATGCTACTGCTGTAGGCCTACCCAGCTGTACACAAACCTAAAAGGCTTAAAATGTGCATTTTGCTGAATTATGGATTATTTGTTTACCTCGTGTGATGCATAAAACGCGGATACAGCCAACCAAAATGGATCACATGGCACATCGCTTTGCAGTTGGTTCGGACACCTGGTCTCTGGCTAGCTTCGTTTAAAAGCAGGATGCAGATGTTGAGGAGCCGAGTGCTATACAACGACATGGATTCCGTGGCATAATTATCTAGTTTGCTAACACGGCTATCTCCTCGGAATTCTCCAAGCTGAAACACGTTTTACATGATTGCCTCAAATGGCCATTTTTTATCTTATTCAGATACCCGGAAATAGACCCATAATGCTTTGAAATCTCCGCCCTGACACGGTATGAACTGTGAAGGGTCAATTTGGAGAACGAGATATGGCATAGACATGATAAACTAGGTAATGAAATTAACTGAGTGTGCAGTTTATTCTTGAACTAGTAACACTTGGGTCCAATAAGCGGAAAAATACCAAAATACCAGAAATGTTATAATCAATTACTTTGATGTTGTCATATTCATTAATTCCCTCTTTTTCCACCAACACTAGTCTCCGTGAAATCCCTGGAATTTAATTACATAAAATATATTGGCATATTTCCTCTGTGCATCTGTGGTTCTGTGTGTAATACCCGAGTGATATTAGCCAATTTAGGTAGAACTCCCTTTATAAGTCCTATCATCCAACAACGCTAATGAAAAATTCCTCACATTGATAATGGTCGTAGATTCATCAGAGCTATGAATGAATTTCATCTGCCTGGTGCTAACCATTGTGGCTTGGAGAATGAACGCGCTTGGCAGGCAAAGCTACAGGTGCTATAGACACACAGGATGGAAAAAAACACAACATATACACAGAGAAAATATAAAAGGCAGGCATAATGAAATTCTAAAGAAACAGCTGCAAGAATACAAAATGCGGAAGGATTTCAAGCCAACAGAGAGGTAGAAGCATGCGAGATTGTGTGTCAAGTACCGTCGTCAATGTTGGGGTAGTTAGACAGAAACATGTCTTGTCCTCTGGATCCGTATCTTCGGTTGGGATTATTCTTGTTTAGTCTCCGTTGATTGTTCTTGTTCCCTGGATGATGGGGTGTCACGTGGTTAATGTCACATAATTCATGGTATTTACTGTTAATTTTCGCCACCATATTGGTAGCGAAAGCCCCAATTCATTATACCATGGTAATGCTAGCAGAGGCGTGACCAATGTACTGATGAGCTAATGCACTCGACTGCTTATGTCTCCCGCATAGAGGGGCTATGAGAATACGGTGATTGCAATAACGCAGGTAAATCCGTAAATTTGTTAAGTGATTGGTAGTTTCGTTTGCTTGCTAGTCAGCTCAGAAAACATAAAACGCACTTCACATATAAAATTTAGGTTGTTATCCGAAAGTAATTTACTTTGTGGGTGAGTGGGTGATATAATTACATGCAGACCTACCATATGCTATTTACTCACTGAGCGGAAAAGGCATAATATCCTTTCCGCATGTAGACGGTCATTATTCAGAATTTCATCATTGTTTGCAATTCTAATGACACAATTATTATAGGCCTGTGGTTAACCCAGCGCAGCACATTTCCTGCAGCAACCATTGTAAATGGCAGATATTAATATAATTTATCTTCACTCTTACTTAACACGGGCATACCATATTACCTTTATCAGACATTAGCGCATTAAACACAGCATAGTTTACATAATTACCCGTAAATTCCTACAATGTAAACAAGCCTTTTAGCGCTTCAAACTGGCGTAAAGGTTTGAGTAAGGATAATCCACAAAGTAAATCTTACTGAAGCTAGCAGCCATTAACTTATTACCCCTTCACTGCGACGTGAAAGCATTTCTGAATACGATGACAGCACTCATTACCTTGTTGTGCCTGTTATTCAAAATTATTGCCAAATAATTAGACTGTGGGGTCTTTTCAACGATATTCGGAACAAAATATAATTACTGTATACTCGATCTGAATAGATCTTTAATTGACCGTCAGTTAAAATGTCTTATGACCCGTACCTTAATTGTTTTTTGTATATGCATGATAACAGAGGAATATATAGGTGAGTTTATATATTGTTAATATGCATTTATATATATACACAGGTGAAATAAAACTGATATGTGGGATTGTATTAGATTTCCATTGCTCACAGTGTTCATTTAATAATTTCCTAGCGAGCGTTACTGAGCAACATATCATACACGAAGCGTGTTCAATTGCAAGTTTAATGACACCAATAAGAGTCTAGACTGTTGAGTTACCACTGGGTTATGCTTTGGCCATCCGTAATAACCTATGCAATCAATAGTGCAGATAACATGCTTTGGATATCGTCTTCCTAATCGCCATGTCAGACAAGCAGCTTTTGTTGGTCTCATATGGAACATTAAGAGCGATTGCAGGCAACGAAGAATGACACGAGAGGCCTCTCTCATCCTGATCTAACCGCAGATCTCCTTCCAGACAACGTTTCATATAATTCTATCCTTTTCCAACTGATGGACTGCATTGACCATGATGAATCTCACACAATTGTGTTCCCCCCGCAAGAGCAATTCCTCGTCATTGTTCACCTAATTCAAAGTCTTCTATTCATTGCTAAATTAGTCAAGACCCTGAAATAAACAATGATATACTCACTCTTCTGCATGCCTGTCGCTTTAGACTGGCCTTCAATCGCACATAACGAAAATATAAACAAAATACAAAATATCTCCACACGCATCTTGTTCCACTTTTGGTGATTTTCAAATATAATCACATTGTTTTGTATGTTTTAATCCAACGGACGATTAATCCAAAGAGGAGGAGACTGGAACACAAGCAGCTTCTCTGCGCCTGTTTACCAGCGGCACTGTGCCATCCCAAATGACTTGCAGCCGCTTCGGCTCTCTAACGCTGTATGCTGATAGCGCGAAGCAATCACCGAAGCCAGCTTTTCTTAGTTGCTACTGCGTTGTGAATACGATCGCTGGTCAACAATCATTTAATTACAGCATCAAATGGGGTATTATTAACTACATTGAGGCCAAGAGAATGGGTTTTTTTGTTCTACTCATTTGGGGAAATGTTTCCCAATTTAGCATTGCCGGGGAAGAGGGAACCCCTCACGTCAAGGCGTCATCACCAGATCTGGTCACAAGGACGTCATCTCAGGGATATCGCGTTGCTTTGACGACGTGATATGAATTCATGGCTGTTGATAATGCTGATATCGGTTGGAAGGGCGATCCGCAGCCAGCGGGGATTACAGCCCAATCTTGTCCCTTGCAAAGCGTTAGTCGCCTTCTTTAACGCTAGCCAGGGCCGACGGGACTTAACAGCACCTTCTCTGGGTGAAAAGCATGATGTGAATGACTAAACATTTGCCATTCCAAGACATCTTCCAGAATTTGTATCATGCAGATTTGTGCTGCAATGAGACATGTCGCAAAATCCAGTAACCTTCGATCGAGCAGGAACGAAAAACAGACACCATTCGTCTCCATAATCATGGATTGCTTTCGCACAAAAATTCCAATTAATATGATAGGCCCTTATGAGGCGAGATGAGGTTTCACGGCGGTCGAGTAGCCACATAAAAGGGTCATTTCTGACCACAAACTGCCCATCACCCTTGATGGGATTGTCCTGATGGCCTGTGAGCTTGATCCTTGTCAACTTTTCTTGATTCTGAGCCGAGCAAGACGGGCTTCAAGGTGGACACGCTATACTTACACGAACCTTAAGTGTGTTGTTACGTGTAGGATGGCGTTTAAAGGCGCGGGTGCGGAGAGAAAGATCGTAAACACAGCCAAGGTCACTGCGACCAAAAATCTTGGTCAGCCGAGTGTACGCTTAGCACCTTAGTATTCATCGACAACTATCAAAGGATCGCTCACAGTACTGAGAGTCAGGTCACATGAGTAGACGCTCGACGATCGGGTCGTGCCGCCGGCCCTAATTGAAGGTCGGATGTCAGGGGCCCACTTCCGGTGCCCTCTTGTGGCTGTGACAGGCGAATTGAACATCGTGGCGTTCTTATTAATTACAGACTTTGATTCTGGGCGCTTTGAGTTCAATTCCCGCCAGCAATCTCTCCTGAGCAAGTCATGGGGATAATATAGAAAATATATATATGCATAAGTCATTATTCTTACTTTATAAACCACTGGCGTAGCTAAAGGAGGGATTGAACATCCCCCATAAGCTAGTTACAGTTTGGGCGCTGTTAGTTAGGCAAAACCGATTCATGGATGTATGACAACGTCCAAGGCTATATAGCAAAACATGGCTCGTACATTGTACAGAGATCTCCTTTCAAGCACAAGATCCGAGAAAAAAAAACTGCACAGGCCAATCTTTGCTTCAAAGCACGCATGCCAGCACTTCGCCCCCGCACTTCATACTTTGACAGTCGTGCTCGCTACAATTCCCCTAATGTGATAGTCTTCCTGGGATCTGTGGACAGCAATGAAATTCCTGATTTGACGTGCCATGCAGCAGAGTGATCCAGCTCCCCAATACACAACTCTCTCTCAACATACAACCCTGATAAAATATCCTAAATTGGGGTCTCTCCAGGGGTACACAGTTTTACCCCTTCTCGTTTGATGCCCTTTGTGTGGAGTCACATGATTGCACACGTGACCATTCACCCAGATGACACAAACCATGGTTAAGAGCAGGAGACAATCAAACCTTACGGGGGGTTTAAACCTGTAGTAGGCCATGTAAAAAAGAAAATGGTACCTCATTTACTTTAACCGTGCCCTTCAAGTTGACAGTCCAATTAAATGCATTTGGGTCGCACTGATCAGCTACTAAGCATGCCCGATCTAGGCCTCCCTGGCGACCCCTATTGGTTGTCTGTATAATTGCTCTTTCGCCCTGATCTCATGGCTGCCTGTTGAATCCATGGCATCCTTCACTGTTGCTCATTGTGGTCAATAATAGTGTACACATGCACACTGTTCTATAACATAATATTGCAATTGTAGAGCCATTTCCAGGTGAAGGGAACTCCTCTTTAACTAGTTACACATGCTAATGACCACTTTTGACCTAGTTAGTTCGGGCATCTCTGTAGATAAGGAGTTAATGAAGAAATTTCTCACTCATTCCAATTTGTTCGTTGAAGGATAATTGATTGGGTTCATGTCCTTGTACAGAAAGGGCCAAATTAGACTTGAGTAATCGTATCTATAGTTACAATTGAAGCTGATGTTAGGGCTAATTGTGGGTCATAAGTAACTAATAGGCAAAGTGTCAAGTATTTATTTTTAAGTCAAACGTATGGAAGTTTTTTTTTCTGACTCTTTGGTGCGGTTTGGGTTTTTTTTTTTTTTTTTTTTGGGGG
>KB303858.1:98814-111143 GCA_000328365.1 Capitella teleta | reverse complement strand
TTCGGGGGGGGGGTGGGGGGTGTCTATCGTTTACAGCCTACGTTTGTATCAGTCTTATCGTTGTATCTAGCTGATATGTCATACGCATTCATCTTTGCAAATTATGAGAGCCCAGCGTGTGCACAAGTATAAACGCATTCCAATGGCAAAGGTTGCTTGCGTGACAATCTCGCATAACACGATCAAGAAATGCAGCAAACCAAGCCTAAATTCGTGACTTTAGAACAAATTCAGGGTGTATGCACGAAATAGACTGATTAGTGGAAACCAGTTATGAGTCCAGAAAGTTGGGCCTAGGTGCTCGGCGATTCTAACGGGTAATAAAACCAGATACCTGTTCTTACACCTGTACAGCATGGCTAGATAAACGGTAATTGCCAGAGTGTGAGCTACTAAACCTGTCTGAGTCTGTTGCCCATATGTTTACCAAGCATTGCACAATCTCTTTTCGTGATTGCATTGAATCTCTGTGCATTCTTGCTGTTTATCGATGATCTAACAAGCGTTGCATCCAATTGGACGACAGCATTGTTCGCTGAAGACAGCAAGTGTTTTAAATAGATTAATGATGTTAATGATTGCATTTTACTTCATGATGACCTAAATAAAATACTCGAGTGGAGTCAGTTGTGGAATATGCATTTTTCTCTTTCTAATTCCAAGGTTTTAACGATTAATCGTCAAGAAAAAGAACGTTACATCCATCGATTACACGATGAATAATGTTCCAAATGATGAAAGTCAGTCGTTTAATGTACATATTGACAAGCTATATCCAAGCGCAGTGTTGGTTTTGAAGCTCCTTCTCTTGTTAAATCTTCTCTTTATAAATCGTTGATGATCACACTGTTTAATATTAAGAAAATTGAGTTTGCCCAGCGTTTGATGTCCAAATACAATTGTAACTGCAATTATTTGAATGTATTTTATACCGACAAGCTATTGAATTGTAATCCGGATAATAATTATTTGTATATGGATCTTGATTTATTGCCGTCAAGGTTTTTATCGAGTGCCATGTTTTATTTTACCACTGTTAATTTTATCTCCAGCTGCTTGGAGACATCGTCTGTCTTGCTATGCAATTGTATGCTAAATATAATTTATTACAGTCGATATATCGTGCATGCATAAAACTTTTATGAGAAAATAATATAATATAATAAAATTTACATTAAAGGCCATATGTGTAGATCACATTATGATCTGTGTTTTTAAGTATAATTCTTTTATCTTGTTTTAATACTCATCCAAAACAATGTTCTATATGATTTATGCATTGAAGAAATAAAATTATTGTTATCCTTACTATTATTTAAAAACGCTACAAACGTTACATGAGTACATCCAGGTCATTGTGTTCCTACGAATATATATCATTTATTGCGCAAAAATCATGCAATACAGATTGAAGTGATAAAAAAAAAAAAATGAAAAATAAAGAAATTGATGAAGTTTGCTAGATTTCAACATATGTTGAGCACTTTGATTATATCATTACTATGTTTGAGCTTTATATATATCATTTATATATCATTTATATATCATTTATATATCATTTATATATCATTTATCCATGACAACAATGTGTTTGAGCTTTATCCATGACAACAAAGATGTGTGAGCTTTATCCATGACAACAAAGACATTTGAGCGTTATCCATTGCAATGAAGATGTTTGAGTCTTTTCCGTGCCCCTAATGGATCTCATAGATCGTATAGCCAGCCACCAACCTTGTGTCCTTGGGTAAGGTACTTAACTCCTGCTTACCTCCTCGGACCACATGAGCCTTAGTTGCTTCAGGATTCCAAGGTTAAATCAGCCCACAAAAAAAATACTACTATACATGGTTTTTGACAATACTTGAAATAGTTATTACTCAAAGTATGCACCAATTATTCGACAAGGAAAGAAAATTTCAAGGTTCAACAGTTCGATCTCAATGGTTTGATAAATTTCAGTGCAAAATATTTCAATGCAACGATAAAGCAACGATAAAAGCATAACAGTTTAATATCATAGCAGTGAGATATGATATTGCTGATAAGTATGATTGTATTAAGAACAGGAGCAGACAGAAATCATAAGTTCATATGTTCTTTTAAAATATTATTTCATTTCTTCTAGGGTGGGGGGTTGAATTGAAGGGTATTGTATTGGACAAATACTCTAGGCCATTGAACTACCCAAATTGACCATTGTCACGTGAGCACGCCCAGCAGAAGCATCAGAATGCGCCCGAGGGCATTAAACAAATTCGATTATTGGTCAGTGGTCTCGACAGAGCAAGGGTCGGTGGTGTAATTGGCTGTGCTGACCATCGGCTATCTGTGTATAATGCATCGCTCTTCTCGTCCTCACGTTTTGGTGTGGATTATCCCGACGCTATTCGTCAGCATTTCGTCGATTCCGATTTCCCGTCTTGGCTGATTTCACCCTCGAGAGCGCAAACGTGATGCCTCGGAAGCAACTGATTTGAAAATATCAAACGAGTAGGGGTTGGATCGATAGGGCGTTTAGTCACTTCGCACTTGTGTTTTAAGCGGGTGTCGCAAGGCGGAAGTCGCACTTAGATTACATGCCCCAGGCTGACAGAACAAGGCTGATCTTAAACTCGCCTTCTCGCCCTTCTAAATCAGTGTGTATAGAGCATCGTTAATCTACGCTGTGGGTCGTTATTGAGAGATAATTACATCGGAGCCACATTCACAGAATCAGTAGCTCTTATATAATCACAAAACTCATCTAATGTTATCAAAATGCATGAGAAGTAACTCAGCGGTCGTATACTCAGCATTTGCAATTCAGCTTTAGGGCATCAGTAACCTTACAACAAAGAGGCAAAGACTTCGAGATTATTGGTTCTGCCGAAACATCAAAGTAATGTGCTGTGTGTGGGTTCTTTCCTGTTCAGTTCCACTGACAATTCACATGCCTCATTCTCTCCACCACTCAGTGTGGCTGCAGGGATAGAAGCACTGGTACTGACGTCCCTGCTTCGACTTGCATTGTGTTTAGTTTTATACATCCTGTTTGATTACTAGTACTTCAAAGCTATTGATACTTTTTCAGTGTTTACAATACATAGATTCTATACAATATATATGTTTTGTCCTATATGCAGTCGTAGATCATCATTCGTGGATCCTTTTTCACTTTCATAGTTTTACGATTGCCCTCTCTGGCCCTTTGAGTTGCTTTTCATGCGACACAATCTGTCAGCGGGTTTAGTGCCCAGAGACAGAAATTGCAAATGTAAAAACTGCGTGCAACACAGAGACAACTGTCACCTATATCAAACAAGCATATCATTATCATCACAATAACATTTTTTATTCTTCTGTGTATAATAGGAATGAAAAAAAAAATAGCATCTGAACACTTGGACGACTCGGTAGTTAACGGCAAGTATCATAAATACCATCAGTGAAATTCTGCGATTGACCTCATTATGAAGCTGCCAGCACATCGTTATACGAGGTAAAACATGTCAATTAAGTGCGTTGACTATTCAATCAGAGAACTCAGATCTCACGATTCTGAAACAGGTAAGTTTCCACTTACCTAATTTGCAGTTATTATAGTCTTGATTAAGTGCCAGCAACAATATGGTTTCAGAATTTGAGGGGTGAGATTGCTGATTAATTCGTTCAGTTGTTTTTGTGCGTCGAATAAATAGTCGATGTTTCACAGGGGTATCAACTATCCCCGGTGTGTTCGGTCTAATAGCCAGCTGGCTATTTGACCGCTGATAGGAGTGAGCTCGGATAGGTGAGAGCTCAGTCCATAGGCCAGGCCTTCCATCACCACGAACAGAACTGCCTGGCCTCACTTACTCCTGATCAAGGAGTTAATCTCCCCATACCTACAAACGAAGTAGGGTTTTATGTGCAAATGGCTTCGATTGCTTAAATTAGCGAAATCTCCATGAAGGTAACCTAGAATAACCTACATCAGAAGAATGCACATAATTCTGACCATCTGTTGAGGACTTAATTCGGTATTTGGATGCCTGGAATGCTGGCAGACCATTGAGTACTCGTTATAGACCATTATAGGTATCTACCCGAAAAGGTTGTTAGTTTTGCTATGTTGATGACCGATTGGATGATGCACTTAGTGGGAATACTATTAGAAATTGCACATTTTGCTTTTATGTGAATCTCTATTATGCAGTTTTATATCCTCGGCTAAAAGTCTATTACGATCATAATATCCCTGCACGCAAGATGAAGCGTTGGTTTTGCTCGCATAGATGCTGAAAGTGTGCTCCCTTTTTATCTTTTGCTGGGTGGTCACGCCGACTGTTGTGTTCACACATCTTGCCTCTCGGTCAGCGCAGCTTCAAAGTGGCTTGATTAAGTTTCAAATGCTCATCTAAAATCACTTGGCTGCTGATTGAATTAGATGTCGGGCGTGATTGGGTTCCCTAAGGAGAGGTGGCTGGACTTCGGAGCTGGAACAGTCGTGGGATATGCGATTGGTGTGCATCGCTGATTCGATCGGGGAAGTGAACAGTATCAAGCGATTGAGCGCTAAGTTGATCATGGGCACTGAGGTTAGGATGTTGACTGTGAATTTGATGTCTTTGTGCAATGCTATGAGAATGAGCCATGCGGGGAGCTGGTGAGTGAACATACATAATACATACTAGCGCGACATAACGGTTAATCCAAATAATTTTTAAAGATATCTGAAATAATTATTGAAATAAATAATTATTGAAATAATTATCAGGGAAAAAACACAGTTCTCCATTTTCGATTTGATATTCTATTCGCAGTGTTATATTTGTATGTCTGGTGCAAACTGGAATATTTCTCGAAATAAAACATTACGAAGCAGAGTGTTTTATATAGAGTGGGAAGAGCAGGTGAATTACATGTTTTCATTGTTATTTACGCGATCATAATGCTGCCTAATAATACTTCTGATGTCACTTGTTAGGTAAACGCTGTGACTGAGCATAGTCATGAAGTTCTACCAATGGCACCGCTAAAATTACCTTTTGTTGAGAACATAATGCTCAGTGGATATTGCACGTTATGTAGTCTACTATCGACAGTCGGCAGAAACGAGTCTCGAAGCGTCATAACCAATGGTCGCATGCTGTAGAGCATTCCGACAAGAAAACCAGCTTCAATGCTGATTATAGCTCGAGTATTCTTTATCCAGTGGTGGTTATCTAATTGGATTCACATAGTACATGACCTTGAGCCAATGCACTTGTCCATGAAAATATTCCACGGCCACTTATGTCTATGTCTTATGCCATTATCTCAACACAACAGTAGTCAAAGCTCAGTATTATTTTTTTTTTTTTTAATGAGACGTTCATGAATTTTTGCAAAGATTTTCTTTTCCAAATAACATACGTACTACAAACATCATAAAATATGTTTTTCTCCCTTTTTGTTCCTTCTTTGAGTTAGACATTGAGTCTTTTTTATCCTCTTTAAATTCAACCCTATGAGAGGCCGTGTAAGTGCTTTATATTTGCGTGGACAAGTGATGGTCCACTGATCTTGGGTCATTATCTAAAATAAACTGAATTATTTTTTAAAGTGGTCTCCCAAAAAGGACCTTAACAAAGTTGTACGCTACCTCAGGCTGTCGTGCCCGAAACGGCTTGCACATCATGCTGCATCGAAACAGTTCATCGACGTCGACAAGGTTGGATCATCGGTGTGTTAGCCAGACACACTGAAAACGTCGACTCAAATCATGACTGAGTTGATCGTGTGTTTTACATGGTTGGTTTGTAAACGCCTGATTCATCTCTAGTTTGCAATAATGTTGCCTGAGTGAGTGAAGTTCTGAGTGAAGTTTATTCAGTTTTTAGTTCAGAATAGTTTAAGCGCAGCTCAGACTCATTTAATTCAAAAACGAATAGATATGCGTCTAGATGTGTAACGTTCTGTTGAGTGTTGAGTACCAATGTTGTATTCAAAACCAAAGCAGATGGTATTCCAATGACGTTCATATATAGCTCGCTATTGCGTCACACCAGGTTGCACATTACATCATAATCGAGTAATTAGATGTGTTTATTGAATAAGATAAAGCGTAATATGTTTGTCACCCATTTTATTTGATGCGTGATGAAGCCTCCGATCTATTTCAGAGATGGGTGACAGGATTCCCCATTGATGGTGTTCAGGAGTCTGTATGCAATAGAGCGGTAGACGTACTGGTTGCCATTTCGCTCCCAGAAGTAGGATTTTTCTTTTCCACCAGCAGGAGCCTCGAGGAACTCGGGGCTATGTTGCTTATAGCCAGTAGACAAGGATTATTTACAGGTCAACTTGCCTCAATAACATCCCACATGGGTTGAAAGATCACGGTGTACATTGTAAGAGCTTGATTGATGACGGAATTGCCATCGTGTGTGCTAATTGTGCCCTATATTTCACACCCTTACAATCGGATGGTTGCGTACCCGACCCATTGTGTAACACTCAGTTGGCCGCTCCGACCTTGTGGCGTCGTCTGCTCGTCAGACAATGTACCCGACCCCTCCAATGTGGTTCTGGACCTCGAAAATGTGGGTTTAGAGTTAGACCCAAAATATTAGTCTCTATGACGAAAAAAAGCCAAGTTACGAACGATATTAGCAATTGCCCTTGCCACAGAGGCCATGGCAGAAAATATGATATTCACAAAGGTCAAACCTGAGTACACTGCCTTTCTACTTCTTAAGCAACATAATAACCACACATACTCATTAAAGGTCGTTTTTGGTCATTTTTTTGTGTAAAATATTTGCCATTCTGTTATATTTGTCATATGTTTACAACTAATCAGTTGATTAACAAAAAAAAAAATAATTAAGATGGTATTTCAGTTTGAAGGTCATCGGTATGACCCTGCCTAGTTTTTATTGACTTATTCAGCCTTAAAATATAAAAAATACTGCTAATATTGTAAATTTATTCTTTTTGACCATTGTCGTCAATTAGGGGGTTGGGTTACGTATTTTCGCATAATTAATTTAATGAATTGAACAATTTCTAAATGTTTTACATATTTTAGTTGTGATATGAATGTGAGTCACTCTGGTGAAAACTTTATCCATATAACTACAATTTGAGCAGAACTATAGGAAACTATCTGAGATATATTTTTTTTTAAATCGGTCCTAAAACCGCACATTTCAGCCAAAAGCAGTTTCCCGCGAGATCTATGAATTCGAGGGTGCCGATATTTTTGTGTAATTATTAATGAAAGGTTCAGAAATGCATCATAAGTAGCCGAGATGCAATCATTCAATTACTCGTGTATTGAGTTGTTATTATCAAAATGAAAATTGTTGTATTATTTATATTATTCGTTGCTAAACTGTGCTGCTTATTGCTCGCCGATCAGTTAAACCCTAGTTATAGGTAGGGTTAAACCTGAGGTCGATCGTTGAACCCACGTTCTTAAGGTAATCCTAGTAAGGATCAGCTCAACCCGGGTGACCCAAGCTAAACTACGCTAATGAAAAGGGCGGCTGCCGTATAGAGTTATTGGCAATGTAGGCGATTGCTCCATCAATAATCAATCGTCCGTTGTTCAATTTAATTTTTACTACAATTAAATGCCTATTTGAATAGGTTAGCATTAGTCAGAAAATACATTTTAATTATGTAAAAGCTTTGCATAAAATAATGTTTAAAACAATTTATTTAACGCTGTTGGCCTGTATTTAAACGTAGACAGGGGGTCATTAGGACAAGGTATGATATTACAGAATGATCGATTGAACAATGTCTTGAACAACTGCGATAATTTTATTATACATTTTGTATATTGTGTTTACATTCTCTTCACATCTTGAAGGACACCATCTACTTGTACTCTGGCTGAGGGTAGCACGCCTTTCCAGCAATGTTGTTCAGAAGTCTGTAGGCCAGAGAACGGTATTCCAATGGGTCGTTATTCGGTTCCCAGAAGTAGGCTCCTTTTTCACCTCCGGCCAGAGCCTTGAGGAAGGCGGAATTGGCTTGTTTGTATCCGGTCACAGCAACCATGAAGTGTTCAATGCCTAAAGAATTGAACTCATTTAATTGAAGGGGATGAATTACAAATAGCAACAATAATCGCTGGTCCGTGAGATCCCAGAGCAGATTATTGTCATCATTGATTGGGATTTCATTAATGAATAATAGCGTACAATAATTATCCCTTAATGCAAGCAAGCAGGCAAAATATGTGTTGGTAACCGGGTTGTCTTCGTGGTGAACACACAATAAAAGCAAAATTTATATTACATTGTAATGGCCAAAATCAGCGCAATTGAATTTGACCCGAAGCACGCTCTCTTTGAATTTATTATACACATCACATCAAAACTCTCAAATGATAAATATGCAAATAACAGCCCTAAAAAAGAACGCACAGGAAAGTCATTCTCTATCGGCCTATCTCCGCTTTAAACTCTCAAGACACCCCTGTTTACATTAGAGTGAAGCAGTCAGTTAAAAACTCAATAAAAACTTAGATCTCAATGTGGATAAATGAAATATTCAAGTTGAAGATTAGCATACCCCACTTTTCGTTGGCGGAACGGATTTCTTCGATGTCCTTGGATATATATTCGGCATATCCTCTGTGGCTGTTGTCGAGGCCATCCGAGATGAGCACACTGAAAGCAGGAGTTCTACCCCTCTTGACTAAACAATGTATAATATGATTACATAGCACAATGTTTCACTCACTTTCTTGCCATAGAGATCTACCGCCTTCGTGGAGAGCACAAGACAAACACGATCCCCTGTTCACCTTCAAGTCATCGATGGCTTTCACGAGTTCAACAGCAATTTTATCTTCACTTTCACCAAGAGAATCGAACCTGATGACCTTGGCTTGGTCGTTGAATGGTACGAACACGTAGTCAATTCCGACGCCGTCTTCATAGCGGAGGCGTGAAAGCTCTTCATGGATCGCCATAATAATGGGCAAAATTTGAGAGCGAATGGCAGGCACACCAATTGAGTTAGATGCGTCGATTAAGATTGCGACTTGAGCAGAACATTCTGAGAAAACAAAGTACATTGATTAGATGACAGACATTCTGGCAAATCATCAATAATGCCCGAATTCTCAATTGTAGCCACCCTCATGGGTTATAGCCCCTGGTTGTAGCTACTCAGCTGATCGTCCAGTAAGTCCAATGCTACGGCCTGGTTAAAACTGCCTTGCATTTTGTAAATAAGAATACCGATCATTGTGAGCTTATAGCACGTCACGTATCGTTACAATTCAACGAAAATATTGACTTGTAAAAGTGTTGCAAACCGGCAATTATGCAAACGAAACTCGACAAACGCGTACTGCATAGCGCATTTGAAAGATCTTGCAGTGAGTTTGTGCAGAGATATTCTATAGCATGGATTGATCACTCACAGAAAAAGCTGCTCGAAGTTCGCTAAATTCATAACGCATCGAATAAGGAGAAAATTTATTTCCGGTTGATAGAATGTACATTCAATAACATTGGCAACGAACAGCTGATCGTAAATGCGGAACGAAAAACTTTTCATTCTTCTGAACTTCTGATGCGTCTCTATTATCGTGGCATGAAAAGTTGAGCAGGTCATCAGATTCAAACTAGGTGAGTGTGATTCGAAGTATAAACGCCCGCAATTGGTGCCTTAATCCTAATTAACTTTCAGAACACTCTCCAAATAGAATATTCAGCATCAGTCTCTGATTCTAACTCCTCAATGAAGTGTTCTGTGCAGAGATTTAACTTCTTTCTCCACTCCCGTGATCAGTGCTGGTAAGTTCGCAAATCAACATACTTTCATTAGTTACTGACTTCAAGTTTCATTTTATTATCTAGACCTCAGACCTGGCTGGGGATTTCAAGGATCAACAGGCCTTTCATGAATTGAATTCGTGGATTGAAAATAAATAATTATGCCCGCCTTGTGAGTACTGGTGAGTATGAATTCAAAGCGATATATTTGATGAGCTTCCTCATAACATATTCTTTCACAGATCGTGAGAGGCTTAGTAATTTTCCTGGGAATGATCGACCGCTCCATTACGATGTAGCACACCAAATATCATTATTAATTGCCTCAGGAAATAATTATTGATTTTGATCCGAAATGAAATGTGATACATTTTCCAATTGCAGTCACTTGGAAAACATATTATCCAGAAAAATCATGTGCTGCAAGTTATGAGTTTGTGGGAACACTGGGTGCCAAAAGAAGAAACAATACACAGTGTTTCATTGTCATCCAGTTCAATGAAGAGAAGGAAATAATTTGTTTACTTACCTATTTTTTATTTTTCAATTCTAATATTTATTTATTTATTTATTTATTTATTTTTTATCTTTATTTTTTTTTATGAGGGGCACTAGCTGTAGATTTTATTTATTTTAAAGACTGTTTTTATCAGATTTTTTTTTCTCAGGCCTCTTCCCTTTCATCATTAATTTTCATAGTGTTCTATTATATTGAAATATTCATGGTGAAATAAAACTTTATGAGTGAGCTGCAATATATCACACTTGAATTCCTTATAGGGGGCACCAAATAGAACAGTGGGTTAAACCGCTGTCTGCAATCCTATGCCGACCGTGAAGGTCGAGGTCCCTGGTTCGAGACCCGATCAGGCCACGGGCGTTATGATTGTGAATTATAATTGTAATCCGTTATAATTGTAATTCTTCGGTGACTCTGCAGTGCTGCCCAACTGCGTAACAAGGCCGGGCGCTGTGTACTACTGTCTATGGTGGTATGCAGGATAAAGAACCCTTGGGATTTATCGATAAAAGTAGGGGAAACCCCGGTCCCGGGCCTTCTGTTGTGGCGCCCGTAAAACCCCATCACTCACTCACTCACCCGAGTTCCTTATAGTTTCACTTAGTTAACAATCCATATGTTCTTGTGATTCCATTAAACATTGTAAGTCATTCATGAATGACTGGTATTTATGAGATTTTGCATTGAAATGATGTACTGAATTTTAAAAGCCACTCACATCAAATCCTTTAAATGGCAATTACTTGCTTTGCTTTCCGAAAGCGAATAGTGTCCATGAAGCTCAGAGAATTAAATTGAAATTGTATTGAAAGGATTGATGATAGAATCATCTGCAGCAAAACATTATATAATTATCAATTATTATAAGATTCAAATGACATGGAGTGTCGTACTATAATTTTTAATTAAAGCGTTTTAATTTAATGTAGTATTCACTTTAAAAAAAAAAATAATGTCGATTGCATGCATCAATCAGTTTTCTCTTGAAATCGCTATTTTTTGTTTCAAAATTATCTTCAATGCCTCAAGTACTGCAGATGAGAGCTGATTCTTAAAGATCACGTCGTACTTTGGCTCCAAATCTTCACTCAAAAAAATCCTAAATGATTTCATCTAAAGGTTTTAGATTCACGCCATTGATAATTCCCACTTTGCTGCCAAAAATCTGTTAATTTGTTGTTGCTCTCGATCTCAACCTGTTCTGCAAGCAGTGATCATTGATAACCGGAAGTATTTAGTCTCTTTAAATCTCGTCGCTATCATAACGAACTTTGGTAATATTATACCAATGTGAGCGATCATGCCATGCTATAGAGTATCTCTGGTTTGTGAATGAAACGAATGCCATTTACTTTGTATATTCGCCAGGCGATCTAGTTAAAGAATTAACACCAACGTTCCTCTGGCATTCTTCTAACGAACTCTCAACGATCGCAGGCGACTAGCTCCCCAAGCCGTAGCGTAGTGCACACACGCTATGTGTGGGAACTACTCCGCTACCCTTGGGGAGCTAGCAGGCGACCAGTTATAATTGTCGTTCGTAGTGTCCATTTGGTGACATTGGTGAACTCAAAGCGATCTCAAAGGTGACATAAATTTACACTTACTCCATCCCCCTCTCAGGATTTCCATGTAGTAGAAATCGGCCATGGAATCCGGCAATAGATCCTCCATCATCTGCAGCTTATTTTGCGAAAGGGCTCCAATGGCCAGGCCAAGAATGAGCAATAGACTCAGCTGCATGGCGATGCTGTGTAGAGTCAGAGATCACGAGATGCCAGGAGATGATAACCAGTTGTCTCTTACCTTGGTGGTTCTTGACGCTCGAATAATTTACTCGCCTGGAATCAAAACGATTTATATATGCAATCTGATACCACAGCTGCGGGGAGGAGTTCCTAAATGCGATGTGTGGCTATAGATGGGTTGGTAGGGTGGGTATGTGATTTTAATAAATGAATATCGGCGATTGCGACTCTAAAATTGCGGCTCAAATCAGTCATTTCTCATGTGTTCCCTAATGACCTAAGTCATGAAGTCATGAATCGTGGCTCGCTTGATGTTGT
>KB303858.1:82870-98640 GCA_000328365.1 Capitella teleta | reverse complement strand
GGTTTCGGTTGACTCGCTTCCAAGGTTTATCGCATGTCAATGCCGTTATGTTTGATCATGTGCATCGAACCAAACGCAGCGAGCGAACCATGGTTCATGTCTCAGGCCATAAGGTGGCGTATCGGGATGCTTTATTTATCGGGTAACACCTCAGCAAGGACCATACTTGCATGGGTCCGACAATCAACCGCGTCGAATTGCACAATAACAACTCGATCTAACGTCGTTGAATTCGTGGGTCGTAAATCCGTGGAATCCATTTCAATTACATGTAATTGACTTTTCCCGTGTCTCTTTACTGCACTTCATCGAGTTTTCAAACACTATCACTTTTTTCAGCACATAACGCTTTTTATCGCTTTGGTGGATGCCAGGCGAAGTATGCCAATAAATAGGCAATGGATTATACCCTGATATTGGTACAAGAGAGTACAATGAATACATATAGGAAATGTTGATGCCCTAGCTAGCTCTCTTGATGTCCACATTTAATGAATAAAGGTTTTTCGTGAGATATATGCACAAGTGGTGTACAAGTACAAAATATGCATATAAGAAAGAACGAGAGAAGAAAAGAACAAACAAACAGACAAACAGACACTCAAATTGACATGTCATTAAGTATAAAATAAGTGTACAACTTTAGTCACAGCATAATGAATTTAAGAGGGAGTTGAACTCCTCCCTCGTCCACCCATTAGTGATAAATCTACAGACGGATAAGATCCCTTAATAAGCCACCTATTTGTTGGGTGGCACCATCAATAGATAAAAAAATGCGGAAAGAAAAACTTTACTAAGAAGTCGCTGCTTTGTTATACCAAGCTTTGTGCATAAATGAACAATATTAGAACTCAGTACAGAGAAACTCCCACTGGTCGTTGGATAAGAACAAATGTGTGTACATAAATTTTCGATCTTAAGTATAGTGCGTAGAAACTTTCCAAAACGATTAAATATTCGATCACTAAAAGGTGCATCATGAATTGCAAACAGGCAGCCGAGTTCAGTTTGTTAAACAGAGGAGTCGATTTCTCATTCTGAATAATGGTCCCTGAATTTTTAGTCAGTATTGCCCTGTTTTGTTGAGGAGAGAGTTTGAAGCAGTGATCCCTGGTCAGAGGACTCTCAACCAAGAAGAAGGCAATCCACCAGCAATAAATAAAATTATCGTACCAATATATTTGTTTAGTTTGTTTTGTGTATTTTATTAAAGACCTTGATCGACAAATCAGGCTTTTTGGGGTTTCAATCAACGTTAAAACTAGTTGTTTAGTGGTTATCTATATACTACCGCAACCACAAAAAATTTTGCTTAATAGCCCGGAATTATTTTAGGATGATTTCATATTATTCTTGACTTCTGGTATCGATGCATTTTGGCCTCGTCAGTAATTAGGGCACCATATTATGTTAAAATCCACGGGGCAGTACTACACGCGGAAAAAATCGTGTGTTGCTCAATGGCAGCTCGCTTCGAAAGTTGAGAACTAGCGTTTTCGTTGCAATAACACCAAAAATTGATTGAATTTCGCTCCCTAATCATTTAATCATTTAAAATCAACGTTTTGGTTGAATAATTACTGCTATCTTTTTTTTATTTTTTTTTTTGGGGGGGGGGTGGGTCGTATTTTCGTGATATTCACGCGTTGTTGCTGCAACAATGCGCGGCAGCACATGCGCTCACCAACAATCCCATAACTCCCCTTGAGCGCATACGCAATGGATTCGCTTTAAGAATACAGTAGTCTATTGCGCCACTCTGTAATCCCATAATATAATTATATACACCATGTGTATCTTCATGTAGTACTTGGTTCCAATGACCAGTTCGCTATTTAGATTCACAGATTTGTTAATGCGATTCATATTCGGTCTAATACTTCCTCTTCCTTTAAACGCTGCATCTAGAGTACAGCATAATTATGTTATGCTTTTTGGACGCCATCGAGTATTGATCATTGCTACAATTACATGCATTCATCTTTTACTTCGTCTAACCCAATTCCAAGATCAATATATGTATAGTAAACGTGCTGACAACGCAGGACCAGGTGTACATGAAGGTAAAGCGAGGATATGTATATATGCTTGCTATCATCAACTACTGGCGCCGCATAATTACTATAACATATACGGCCTTGGATTTGCCTCATGAGTCATTGATTTAAGTTAATACATACAGGGAGAATTTCAATTAGCAGAAATGACATTGACAATACAAAGAACAGGCGAACGGAACCAACATAAGATGAAATTAAATTTGGATGTATTAAGTTAAACTCAATTGGGGATGCCGTGGTTCCAATAATGCGATATTAATTGTGATACACGTAAATGTATCCGAGTGGAAGAGCTATGAATCGAACATGTGATACTCGTGTGACTATAATTATATATAATCTTCATTGGGATCGGCATTCGTTGATTTACGAGTGAGTGTGAATTCTAGTTCAAAGCACCTTGCAATGCATGGCTGCATCAATTATCATCCCTGTGATTCGCCAATAATACTCATAGATAGATAGATATATTTAATTGCTGAAGCAACAATTAAATTCGACATATTTAATAATATGTGTGTGTGTAAAGTTGGAAGCCATTTTAGGCAACACTTAGCCATGTGTGTGCCATTTCTCAAGTTGTCTTGTCGTTACTCCTTGGATTTCTCCCAATTAGTGTTCTTGACTACATCCATTTACTTTCCTACGTGGAATTTTCCCTGAAAACTATGTTTTAGGCTTCGATAGATTTCTTATTATTGAAAAAAAAAATGAAAAAATATTTACGGGGGGCCAAAAGTAGACCATCTACTTCATGTTAAAGATCTCTATGCTTTTCTATACATTGTATATGGCGCTATATACGCATTTCCGAGTGTTACAAAATAGATCCCACGAAACAGATCGCATTTTAAAAACCACGCTAAGATAAGAGAAATAAAATACTTGGTATGGTTAGTTTAACATGTCATGCTGTTATTCCTATCATTTCTAATCAATTTCATTAACATTTTTGCCGATTTATCTCAATTAATATAGAGCACTCAACATTCCGTGATAATTCCACTTTTGGTGGCAAACATATTGTCCCGAACCATGGATAAATGCTTCTTCAAACGCCTAAATAAGGCAACGCTCTCGTACCATATTACTTTGCTTGAGAGAGCTATTGCTTTTATCGACGAATGCTTATCTCCTAAAATCAAAACAAAGCAGAGAATTTGTATTGAAGCGCCATCCACGAGATGACATTCCTTAGTACTCACTCAGGTGCTCATCTGATTTTGCTCTCTTCGTGATCACACACCACTCGCATTTAAATGCCCTTAGTTTAGGTTAGTGTGATTCGAATTATAAATGCCGCATTTGGGGATATAAACTTGACTTTCTGAACACTATCCAAATCTAGCTGACATACTACAACGAGACCCAGGGGGTCCTGCTGTATGGTAAACGCATTCAAACCCAGTTTGTGAAACATGATTTCTAAAATTCTACGCTTGTAATGAGATTTATGAAGGTACCAGGCGCTGCAGAGTAACCATAACAGGTTTCTCCCTGCTTTTCGTCATATGACCTGCTCTTCATGTGTTATAAATGAACCAGAGCACTGCGCCTACGTAGTGCAAGGTAAATATACATGCATGCGCATACAATTTTCCCGAGCTGAGCAGCTCAACATGCTTTCCTTGCAGTTGCGCACGTGATTTAGACCAAGTCTTTGCAAAGGAATACGTATACATTATTATGCAATATTTTGAGCATTACAATCAGTATATGGACAATTTTATTTATTTTCATTCGAAAGTCGTGAGAGAAGTTTGAGCGGGAAAATGAAGCATGTGTGCTTGTTTACAGCATAGTGCGCATGCAAGCGCTGAATGACGTCACTCGCAAAATGGCGTTTGTTTACTTCTTCACGAAGTGATTTTTTTGCGGGTTTTGATTAATGTAAGTTCGACATGATGGCACAGACTCATATATATATATATTGTTTTTTCTTGGACCATAAATATACCATCTATATCGTCTGGAGAGCTTAAACACAAGGATTTTTTGGATAATATGTCTATATTTATTATGCGATCGGGTAGTGTGGAGCCTCGCAGTCAGTATACGGCAAAAGTAGTGGTGTACCGTCAGGGGAGGTATCCGATTTATCTGTGCTAGCCTAGCTTGCATCGAATTGGAAGTTCGGTTAGAAAACTTGTAAGTAATAGTTTATTCAAATGGTTTGCTCTTTGACAAAGTTTTCATCCTCCGTAAGGAGTTTTCTACTTCCTGGGTAAACAGATTTGACCCGGAAGTGCAACCCTTGATTCGTTGTCATGGTGATTACGTCCACAATTTACAGCAGCTAAAATCGTCTTGAGTTAATTAGATTATTTTCTCATTTGTAGGTATATGACAGGCTTTGCTTGTGTGCTGTAGCGATAGCAGAAAACGCAATTCATCACATTTATCGCAAACAAATTATTTAGACCCAAGTAATGTTTTCGATATAAACTTATAATAAACACATGTTAAATATATTATTTATCTATAGTGTATTATATATTTATTAATAATATTGAAAATCATAATGATGAATGTCTAATATGATGTAATCATGATGTACAGTATGATATACTACGTAATTATTATATTTCTAGTCATTATATTAACATTAAAATTGCTTATCATATATTATTATATGATGATAATGAATATCTTTACAGTCACTAGTCAGCTAATTCAGTAGTTTTCCCATGAATAATGAACCATCTCTAATTGCCATCATCCATGCCTCTATAAGACTGTACATCTGTGACAATATTGGTACCGATTCCATGTATAATGGAAGTTGCAGAAGTTTATCCAATCCCAGGCAGTTTCTCCAACATTCAACTATGCATGAAATAAAATTTGGCCGACTTCAACATAAATTTATCCAAATTTACCCACGGGATCGGAAAGTCAGTTCAAAATATAGAACCTTGTGAAACTTCGACATATCGTTACACAATCCATTGTACGGGAATAGGGAGGGATTCAAAATGGCTTTGACTTGTAGAGCAATTTGACTCATGGGAGTTTGACATATCGAGATTATACCATGTATGTATTTGGAAATTATAATAATACTGTTGGATGTGTTTGCAGATCTTAACATGGCAAATTCAGTGCTACCACCTGCTGGCACGTCGTCTCTTCAACTGCACAAAATGCCCAATGCTGTGTGCGTGGTCCCTGACCACCAAACAGGAGTGGACTTCCTCGCCTCTTCCCATTTCACCATCTCCCAGGATCCCACTAGCACTGATCAATCTATGAAGTCAATTTTCCGCAAGGATTACATTCCCTGGAAAGTTGAGAAGCCGCATGCCTCTGTGCCACCAAATCCCTCTGACGTTTTACTCAAAGATGCTCGCTACTTCAATCAACGTGAGTCAGAAACAAAGAATGCTTACAACTATCAGTTCCTCGAGAAACCGGTGCTGCGAGACGTCAGTGAGCAACTGCGGCAGACTAACTTCAAGATGGACAAAGATCCCAGTTTCAAGTGCTTCAGCACAAGCCACAACATCGATTACACTCCAAAAGAACTCAGTGGCAACTCAGGGCAGAAACCAAACCCAATGAAGAGCTACATCCCACAGGGAGATCCTGACAAGGCACTGGACCCGGTTTCTGATTACAAGGATCGTTTCCGTGGTCATGACGTCTGCAGCAACAAAGTAGAAAAAGCCACTGGTGTTATACCTGGTATGTATTCAGTGCCTAATCAATTGATAACAAATGTATGTAATATATTTGTTATTCTCTACATCACAGGAGCTAGTACAATTCAAGGAGACGACAGACAACGTAACTTCATAACCAGTCATGTTGACGCCTACAGAGGCAACACTCTGCCAAAGATAGACGCAGTTAAGAAGGTCAGTTACTCAAAAGTATATCGCAATTGTTATCTGTGAGTGTGAATTATACAGCCAACAGGAACGAATATACCACTGGGTGATCCAGTGCAAGTGAACGACATGACAACGGTGCAGCAGATGTCATACCAGCCATATGGAGCAGATCAAATGAATCCGTACAACAAAGCAGCTGTGATGGGCAAACTACAAGAAACAAACTACAAGCAAACGGACGGACGCAACAAGTGGAGTAACTATGTCAGCACAATGGCTGACAGCTACAGGCCGGTAGATGGAGGTGCATAAAACACGTCAGCTGTTTTTGTTTTGATCTTGCGCTTCATTTCAGGTCCGAGACAACCCATCACAACACAGCGTAACCACAGTAAAATACCAGTGGGAGATGAGAACCAGTTCCGAAATATGGACAGAGCTAACATGACGTCAAACCGCTTCCACTACGGAAATGTGAGCTACTCTCTCCTCTCACACTCTCTCTCACCCCTTCTCTCTTTATCAGCCAGCACCGATGGTTAAACCGGAGATAATCTCGGGAAAAGACCGTCGAACAGAGAGCAACGTCCTGTTCGGGAAGCCGGAGTTAGGAAGTGAATATTATGAAACAACCACTGCATCAACTTTCCAACCTGTGTCAGCTCCATACACGTACAAACGTTCAGACAGCAACAACACTCGTAGCGCTGTTCCCCTCAAGTACTACGGTGGGTGTGGGTTAGAGCTGATCATCAGATTTTCATTTAAACTTTTGCAGGTGATCAAATTAATGGTACTACATACATGGGTGACTTCCCAAATCCTGAGTCAGGAGCCATGCACATCAACGAGTGTGCAATTGATAGGGTAATTAATATTCAATATAAGTTATGAATATTGTAATTGAATTCTTCATTTCACAGCTCAAGAACAGTCACATAAAAGCACCGCTTGGCAAACAAATGGAATTCTCTACAGAACACTTGGATCAGTTCACTGACAAGGATGGAAAAGGACGGCTGCAAGTTGACGCTGGAAGACTGCAGAAGAGTTCTGTGCCCCTTGGAACTCTGTACACTTACTGATCCGACCTTTGACCCCTCACCTCTGCAATCTCATCTTAACTTTGACCTCTCACCTCTGCAATCTCATCTTAACTTTGACCACTCACTTCTGCAATCTCAACTGTTGAATTACAATCTTAATTTTATGTGTTTTTGTATCAGTATTCATAGCATTTGACTCAAATAAGCAAATATCAGTACTGAGCATAGCTGAAACAAAGAATCAATTGAAACCATCAGGAGTGAAATATATTACTGTATGATTGGTTTGTGAGATAAAATAATTAATAAAATAGTTTTTGTGTACAATTAGATTTATTTACAATGGCAGAAGAGATGGATAATCAGTTATGGCTTTGTTTGGTTTTCCATTCCGCAATCCATGCAATGATTTTCTCCAAATTCTCCTCCATATCCTCCGGAGTGTTGCTTGGCAACTCGTGAACAATTTCTGTTTTGTATGATTCTCGTGCTTCTTCCAGAATCGACTGAAATATCTCGCACTGAATGTTATCTTCCAATTTCTTCCCTGAGTAGCCTCTGAAAAGCAAAGCACAACAATGTGAACTACACAATGATGTACGCTGTAGTTGGGTGACTTATAAAAGGACACCGCTGACTGAAGCAGGGCTTGTCATCTCAATTTGGGCGGCGAGCTGAATGAGGAGGACCACAGTGTAAACTGGACCAGAAAATAATGTACAAAATTGAAGCATATTCAGTTAACAGAAGATAATATATACAGGGCTTGAAAAAAAACCTCGCCCTGTCGTGTCTGCCAACGCCTGGGCTAAGAAATAAGAAGCACTCTATGTGGATTCGGGTTAATATCTGTCAGAAGGTAATATTAAAATCCCTTGCTCTATAATTCAATAGCGTGCTACATCTTCAATGCTGAGTGTGCCAATTACATAATTCATAATATCAACTAATTTACACACAAAATAATTTATATCAAATCGATACTGAAAAAAAAACAAACATGGCAATTGTTTTCATGTGCAACACTGAGCTGTGGCATCAAGTTATAACTATGACCTCTGACCTTCCTTGCAGCCGGTCATAGAGAGTGGAGTTATCAGTGCGCAGAACAAAAACAATGTTGAACCATCTTTCAGGAAAGAAATCGCATCCGTGATAATCCACAATGTTGCCCCCTTCAGTCAGTGTAGCATCCAACTCATCTATGACCTGATGGTGAATAATTCATAATAAATTAATAAATTAACATAACATTGAGGACGTACCCTGTCTTCATTGAGGATGGGGCATTTGTATTGGTCGTCAAATCCTTCGTAGAGTTCTCCTTCTTTCGCCACATCTCCAATGTTGATGTACTTCAATCCTGTTCGCTCTGCCAGCTCTTGGCCCAGGGTGGACTTCCCAACGCCTGGAGTGCCTGTGCAGAGAGAAAATAAATGTTCTAAAATGCTGAATTATAACCCAGCATAAAGTGTTGAGTGAGAAGATCCATGCAGTTTGTTGGCATATGAGTGACTGATAACTTGAACTGTCTTCCAGAGCACTGTGAAATAAGTGTTTTTGTGGTGCTGTATTTTCATGAATAGGGGATTCAGGCATTTTTTGGGACATCTTTATTTGCAATCGAGTGCATATTCCTCAATATTTAACACTATAATTACGGGCATACGGCATATCATTTTCAGCTCACGATCATCTGATGGAGCAAATGAAATGCTCGCGAGAAAGTTTTGTTTTTGCCTCACAGCACTGTTGGCACTTAACGTTAGCACCAGAGCACCAGTCACTGTAGGTACAGGGTCTTTCTGATGTTTAATTTGTTCATCTCACTGATCTCAGCATGTCACTCACTTAGTCACTGTCAGTCAGTCACTGTCAGTGTGTGCACATTTGATACTTATACTATTCTGTATTCAAAGTGATTGACTCATTGAGAAATTAAACTTGCAGTGTCAGCATAATAACCACGTTACCATACAATATCTCACTGTTCATGGTTACTCATTGTCACGAAGTTCGGTCAGTAATGACAGATTACCAATACAAGTGGTAAGTACCGGAGTACATGATGACGATGATGATGAAAACCTGTATTATCGCTCACTAAAACAGATACCGTCAATTTAATTCAGCTCATTCGCAATAATGCTTCTGAAAATCTGGTGAAATTGTTCTGTGGTTCTTACTGATCAGCCGTGACAATAATCGCTCACTAAATATTGATGATATGGACATAATTTTACCTGTGAGCAAAATATTCGGACCATGCGGAGCCATGTTTGCCTATCGCGTGAGTGCACGTGTACCATAACATTCTCTCATGAATATTCATGATCTACATGCATATGCTAATCATTGTTTTGGACTTTGAGCTATCTGATCACTGCGCTAAATAAATGTATTTTTGTGATAACTAAATCTTTAAAATTGCTATGTATTAAAAGAATACAATCATTAAAATTCATTTCCACTCATTTATATACAAATATCGTCTCTGAATTACCTCGCCGAGATTAAAATGAATATTCACACTCTCATGAATATGCTAATTTTGTTGATCATCATTCTTGACACATGCTACTCTATAATAGCTGCGCGGGATAAACCGAAAATCAGATAAATGTTTTCTTCGTTTTAGCGAGAATTGTGAATGAGATACCATGGAGGAGGAGGCGAAAAGAGAATTTATCAAACAAAGGTTGAAACAGGATGTTTTGTCTGTCGATCTTCAATGGAGTATATTCGTTTCGGCTCTGCAAAGTTATCGCCACAACTCAGTGTTGAGACCCTTCCCTCCTCAGTTCGAGTTGGAAAACAGCGAGAATGGCGAAGAAAAAGATTACGACTCCCTGGTACAGCATCTGCTAACAGCATCTTTGTTCATTTTTCCTCTTAATGGATTCTTCTCCCCTTTTTTTCCAGAGAAAAACTGTTGATGAGTTACCGTATATTGGAGTTTTGATAGAAGCTGAAGATTGCAAAGAAAAAGCCTCCAGTGAAATTGTGGATTTGGTTTATTGGTTGTTGAAGAAACCATTCCACTTGCAATTTTGTGAGAAGGATATGGTGAGAAAACCTTTGGCCATCTGAGGCTGATTGACAGACCAGCATTTACTGGTATACTGTAATTAATGGGGGTTGATCATTTCGGCCAAGCTAATTAATATTATATATGCAGTACATAAAATTGCCATCTCTGGTATATTATCTTACTATTGATCTAATCTCCAAGAGTTGACCCTTGTAATTACTACTAGGTCAGCTCCATACATACCCGCTGTATCACTGTTATACAAATCACGATTACTGGTAATTAATTAATTAAATTGATTATTATGATATATGCGGGCTATAATATTATACTGATGGATAGCTTTATATTCACTTTGAAGAAACAAAATTCAGTTTGAAGAAATAAAAATGCTAAAGCCTATAGCTATCATATGAAGCTTTGTAAAATGGAATGAAAATACCACAAGACTGTACAATTTAAACGTTAAATTAAATATTATGGCATGTACATCATATTCATCAAAAAAAAAAGAACTCATTTTTGAACACTTTATCAGTACTAAGTGACTAGTTTAAGTTAATCAATTCAATGTGATGAATTCATCAGACAATACATTAGGTAGAGTTTGAAATAGCAGAAATGTTTAAATGCCAAACTGCATATTTATTAAGTTGTTTGAATTTTAATTTCATCATGAAATGATATTTCTGCTGTCAGTTTTCAGAAATCAAACGTTTGATCGGCCAGTCCGCATCAAGCACAACAGCATCGCCTCATTTCATCTTTGAGATCATTCATCACAAGTCCTCATCTGAAAAATTCAATGACCTCCGTGGAGGTCGTGACCTTATCTACGCCTGCCATGGAAGTCGACTGGAGAACTTTCACAGCATCTTGCATTATGGGCTTCAGGGTCACCTGAATAAGGTAAGATGACAACTCTAATGAACCGCTGATTAATCACAGTGTACGGGTTCAGAACGCGTTGTTTGGTGAGGGGACTTACCTCTCAGCTGAACTCTCCGTCTGCTTCCCTTTCGCCCCAACAGGGACCAGTTGGAACCGGAGCCTTTTGGGGGAGAAATTATCCTGCATAGCCGTTTGTGAAATCATCGATGATGACTCAGTCTATTGCCATCTTAAAAGTCAGTCATTTCTTTTGATTCTTAAAAGCAAAATAATAAGTTTTGTTTTTCAGATGGCGCAAACCGAAGTCACATAGCGGGCAGTCCCGGTGGAGAAGTGCCAGAGAAATACTATGTTGTGCGCAATAATGAAGTTATGCGTGTGAAATATTTGCTCATTTATGCTGAGAAAAAACCAAAGAAGCCATCATTCAAAAGGTTTTTCCTCTCATTTTATCTTCATAAATTTTTTTATTCATTTTTTTTTTTTTGAGCAGGTCTGTGGTACACTGGTTGTTTCATCACAAGTTTGCTGTTATCATGATTCTGTATGCGCTCATCCTCATATTTGTCAGTTTATATAATTCAAGAGGCTTCCATTCCTATGTCAAGAAGTTTTTTAAACGGTGAGGGAAGGGAATATTCGCTGCTGGGGGAGGGGGGGGGTGTGGTCTATGAGCACTGGATTTGAGTGGGTGCATTTATCAACCATTTCGAATTGACTTCATTTTACATGTACAATTGTACATGTAGTATGATAATGTTTCAACTTACAAGAAGTTTAATTCTGCTTGCAGATAATTATATGGTTTATCTTTGAATAATAAATGGGGAAATTATATATTTACAAGTTTCAGTTATTTATTCATTCTGCATGATCACAAGAGGTTGAATTATCTTCATAAGCTCCATAAAAAAAACATAAAAAAATATGAACAAATGTTAAATAAAAAAGCCATTAATTTATTATAACAAAATAATCAGTAAGTTATGCCTTGACCTTGACCAGTCCACCTCTCAATCAAGTTGACCTTGAGGTCAAGATCTCTGAGAGCGGCCTTTCCCTCGTCCTGGCAATCTTCATGACGTCGGATTGCTTCTCGGATCAAATCTTCGACTCCAAGAACCAAAAACGCATCGCTGTATTCGCGAGATCTGGCAACCAGATTCCTTACTGCCATGCACGCCTTCTTCTACAAAAGGAAAATAAAAAGCAATTTAAAATTTACATCACTGAGCCACAATTTCAACTTAAAAATCCAGAGAAGATGGTCTAAATTTGTGATTCATTATTCAGGGTTATATTTCCAAGGTCAAGAGTGGGAACAGCAAGAAATTCAGTAGCCCTAAATCATTAAAATGGCAACTCTTGCCCAAGAGATCTTTCTCGTTTCTTCACCAATCAACAAACCTGTGTTCTTACCTGAACGCCCGATTTATCCGCGTGCAACTGCATGGCTTTCACGATGACATCAGCCACCTGACACTCCATAAACACCTTCAATTCATCAATACATACCGAATCAATATTTCAACTAAACACAAACTTTGCAGTGAGCAGGATTTCGAAGCACAATAGACGCCACGGCAGAGCAGCTCATTTCAGCCACGGACGCCTGCTTGATGTGTTTGTCAGTCGCTGTCACAATAAGAGGAGCACCATTCTGAGCCACAATCGCTACTTTCACTTGATCGTTGCCAGAAATCGCCTTCAGCACTCCTAGTATCTGCTTCACTAGGCCCTGTGGGTCACAACGAGAGTTATATTTACTTGAACTGGAATGAGAACTTACTTGATGCGACATGGATGACTCCAAGGTTGATAGAACGAAATGCAGACCACCGAGATCCATGATTTCTTGACAGAATTCATTTCTCACAACTAAACAGGAAATTGTTCCAAAGAGTTCACTGAGAACTGCTTTGTCTGCGCTATAATCTGAAGATAAACACATGAGTTGATGATTGTAATATAAAGAGGGTTAAGAGTGCACCTGCACTTAGATTCAGCAGTTTCTTCAGAGCGCCCGCTTCTGTTACGATCAGTTTTGCGTGATCATGTGATTTGCCGAATGGGACTCTTACGTCATCATCCAGAGTCAGAGTTCTCAGAGCACAACAGATTAACTTGACGTTCCTGCCGTCGGTCTTATTGCGTTCCAAAGCGCTGACCAGTAGCGTGATCAAATCTTTACTGACCAAGGTTTGACGATTTGTCTCGTGCTTTGTACAGACATGGATGATGACCTTAGTAACCATGGCAATGATTTCAGGGTCACTGCTCTGAAGCAGATCTAAGAGCAGATCAACTCCTTCATCGGTTAACACGTCCGGTTGTCCGTTGGTTAAGCTAGCGAGCGCGTCCAAGGTGACCAGTAAGATCTGTTTCTGTCCCTTGAGACATTGAATGAGGCTAATGTATGCGCCATGTTTGGCAGCTAAGCAGCGATGAGCTAAATCACGATCACACTCTTCTTTAATCACCCTCAATTCAGCTGAAACACCATCAAAGTCGTCGCCTCTTATCAAAATGTTAATTTTCTCTACAGCCATTATGACTGCATGTTTGTTGTCGCCAGTAGCACTGAAATGACTCACGTCCTTCACAATGTTTGCCAAATTCACGCCCTGAAGAAGTTACGATTATTTTGAGGTATTTAATGAATATCTGATGAGCGTCTTCACCTGAGCTTCAAATTGTGAGATGGCCTCAGAGAGAGCATCTTCAAGACTCATCTCAAATTCCTCCACGTTCTCCTGCACAACGCCATCAAACGTCTCTTGAGATATGACCTTTGCCATCCTATTACTATCCAGAACAACGAGAAAATTTCAAAAATCTGAATTAATATTTAATAGCTAAATACAATAACAATAGGTGCGTTCTCTCCTTCTCTACAATTATGAGATCATGAATTACAAGATGCATTCTTTGATCCTATTTTGAAGCCAAAGTGAGAATTACATCTCGATATCTCGGTCTGATCTGATGGTTGCCAAGATTGAAGATATGATCATAACTGATAACATCATTTATTCATTATGATTATCATAATTGTGAGTTAGGAGTAACGAGTTGTGGAGAATAAAAGAACGCACCATTAGATAGTTATAATAGTAGATTGACATTTAGATCCATTCTGTAGTCATAATATACAGGGATTATCAATATAGAGGCTTGGAACGAGAATAATTGACATTTAACATTAGGACTCGAATTCAACTGAAATACACTCGATTATCGCTCATGTATGGCTGACCGTCTATACTAATTTATAAAATTCATATACACAAGAAAATAAAAATTTAGCAAAGCAATTTGAAGTCGGGGTTATTAAAACGGCAAAAATAAATAAAATACCAGATCTTTCCCCGAGTATCGTAAGAAAACGACAAGTTGAGTCACGCTTTAGGAGACTGACAACTATTTCTGCCTGTTACGAAGCTAAACAGTGGCTGGTTAAGCGATGTTTATATCCAGGCATCAGCCCGCTTCCACTGCTTAACTCATGAATGTACATGTAATACGATCATCAAGAGAGAGACGGAGAGAGATAGTCATTTATTTTCACTATATACATTAAACATACATAAGAATGGAAAATGAGATGAAATATAAACAAAAAATGGAGATTAAATACAAATAATAAACGTTCTCATTTATATGTACAATATGTGTGATGAATGAATTAAGGTAAAAGTTGTGGGAGACCAGGCAAAGGATCCACGTGGGATCAGTTGTCGCGCTGGCCACCAGTAAAAAGTCGTGTGCTTGCCCTGGTACATTGTACCATATGGCGGGGTAAATTTTGAATGAAGAGGAACATTTTAATGCGAGAGGTGAGTGAGCGCGAATTTAAGAGAGCAAAATCAGATAAGCCCCTGATAGAGCATTGAGGAATGTCATGTCTTGTAAGGCACTTCAATTAATACAAACTCTCTGCTTTGTTTTGATTACAGGAGATAAACACTAGTACAACTACTGTCAGACACCAATAGCACTCTCAAACAAAACAATAGTACGAGAGCGTTTGGCTCAATTGGTCGTTAAAGGGAGGGAGAACTGGTTAAAAATGAACTTTGAGTCGTTATTTGATGCACCAAAAATGATTCCTATGCCTGGCCCACACAAAGAATATCAGCCCTAACGATTTCACAGGAGATATATTGCTAATTAGGCGTGACGTCAGGAGCTGTGATGAAACACCGAGTCCCCCATCTTTTACAATGGGCCTCGTCATATCAGCGTGCCCTGCGACTAAACCCCTGGATATTTTTTTATTTTCTTTTCGGAAATAGATAGAATAATCATTTTGCCACCAGTCATATTTTTCGCTATTTTTCTTATTTTAACAAGCGATTTTCTAGGACACCTACCATGTTTTTCATCCTGAAACAGTAAAAAGGTCAGCCAGAGTGCACCACGCATGCGCTTTCGTTTCGTAAACAACAAATATGTCCTTTTATGGCGAAGATGATCTGCTCTGATTGGCTGAAATCGATAGCTTCTCAAGGGGAGCGGGACCAATCACGGCAAGCCTTCAGCTGACGTTTGCCTCCTATACTTCGTAATGGAAGCCATTCTCCCATAGGCCCAATGCTAACCCCGATATTCGAAATGCATTATTTCCTTACGCTTGCATCCAGGCATTGTGTTTTTGGCACGGAATGCTATCAATTGGTGCTATGAGTCAATAGAACATCACTTAAAATTCAGTTCCCCATCCCTTTAAATCAGAGGCGTAGGAACGTTCCCAGACTTGGGATGGGGGGGGGGGGGGGCCAAATTGAAAATAGTGATAGAGGGACACCTGCGCCGCTTCGCGCCAAAAAAATTTTGGGGACCAAAAGATACTCAGCCCCCCCCCCCCCACTCCTAAAATTGGGGGGGGGGGGGGTCTGTTTTTTTG
>KB303858.1:69751-82691 GCA_000328365.1 Capitella teleta | reverse complement strand
GACCCCCCCCCCCGGGCCTTCCCCAGGTTCCTACGCCACCGCGTTCAATGAAGCTTATCCATGGTCCGGGGCCTTATTTGCCGCCCAAAGTGGAACAATTGCGGAATGATGAGTGCACACTATTAATTGAGATAAATTGGCATGAATGTTGATGAAATTGGAATGTAAATAACAGGAATGACATGTTAGACTAACCACACCTAGTTTTTATTTCTCTTACATCTTTGTGTGGTTTTTATACTGCGATCTGTTTTATAACACTTTCCCAGAACCGCTTAGCACCATTGAAAAGCATTAATATCGTCAACATGGAGTAAATTGGCTACTTAATTTTGGACCACTCTGTATAAGCGGTGAAACGTGTGTATTTTTTTTTTTTTTTTTTTTTTTTTTGATACATTATAACCTCTTTATATCAGATTTTCACATCCAAGTAAAATACATGTAATAATGATAATAATTAATAATAATTTTATTATAATAATTTCATTCATCATAGAATACAATAATTATGGTATAATAATATAACAAAAATTAAATATAAACGGTGGTACTATTCATGAAATTTAAATACTGCATCGATAGACGTTCCGCCAACTAACAACAAAATGTTCCAATTAATTAACCTTCCAAGTTTCAACAGTGCAGAACCATAAAATGAGGTGCGGTATGATTTATACAAAATGATAACGAAAATGCGTCTTATACAAAATGCAAATTATACAACACTGTAAAAAAAAAAGGGGGGGGGGGTGATAAAAGTTACAAATGAACATACCATCACCGGTATTAAGATCTTTTTTATTAACTTTTTCACGTTAAATGTATTGATCGCGTCTTTGCTTATAAAAATGAAATAAAAAGTGTTTGAACCGAAACTGAAATAGGCAAAATATACCGGTACATTATTGTAATTATATGGTATTGAAAAAAAAAATACAGTTAAGCGTTATTATATTATGAATAAAAGTATTCTTACAATTTGATCACAAACAGTTATTTCAATAATATTGCATAGAACACACTGTTGCGTAATCTCAATGTTTGTTTCTTTGTTTCTCTAAAATATAGCACAGACAAAATTCAAGTGAGAAACTCTTCTTTTATTTCAATGACTCTCTCAATCAAGAAATCAAGAGGGTTGTGAATTCTTATTTCACTCGGCGATTTACAGAAACGAGGAGGCGACGAAGACTCGCTCGCTCATAAAGTACTCCCACATTATGATAGAAGGCTTCATGCATTAATTAAACGCCCTCTTTTCTCAATGGCTAGATCAAGTTGTGACGATTGTAAATCTCTCCCTCATCCAGGCAACCGGCATTGTAGAGATTAGGATAAGGCGTCATTTCACCACACAAATCCTTTCCCATCATCTGACGAAATAAAATCTTATCTTCAATCACATAAAATTCCATCAATCTCACCTCTCTTTTCTGTTCCGCAGTGAAATCATTTCTTCCGAGAACGTAGCTCAACTTCATCAGAGCAGCTTCGACCGTCATGTCGGATCCTTGGATCACCTCAATGTCCTGAAGCTCCTGTGATGACAGTTTGACATGTGGTGGGTTCTTATAACACATATAAAAGTCATAAAAACTGACCTTTCCGACCGAGTAGAGTGCCGTGACGGCTCGAAGAGTTCAGATTCAGAGCGTTTACGGACTGCCGCCAAGTTGACTGCTAAGTAGGTAAATATCGTGGAACTGATTCACCCTTTGAAAGACACAACTCACTGATGATGTCAACCTCCATCTTAGCCAGAGGTTCCAGATTGGGCGATTTGAACGCATCGAAACGTTCAGCGTTCATTTTGATACTCCTGTTGCCTCTCAGCAGAACATGGTCGAAATAAACCGTCACTCAACAGCGGCGAAATTATGTTTCGTGTGCAGGGGGAAATTCACACACGCAAACCTATGGAATGCTGTAGTTGCCGGCCAAGGTGAGAGCTCCTATGAAATTATCTCGGCCGTCACTACGCACTTCAAAGATTAGGATCTGGGAAGAATTGAAGTCAAAGTCAGAAAGGAGGAAGATATTTTGAGTCAGTACAGATATTTATGCATGCATATACCTGTGATCCAGTTACGATGACGGGTTTTCCAAGGTGCTTTCCAACCATGAACGAGAGGGCTGAGGCAGTGAAGGCCATCGTATCCGTACCGTGCAAAACAACAAACGCATCGAAACGAGAATAATTATCTTGAAAAATGGGAGAAAGATAAATTGGATTCTTTTTTTTTTTTTTTTTTTTTTTTTTTTTTTTAAATCGAGTATTATTACTTACTCGAATATCTTGATCAATTTTTGCGTAGTCATCATATTTCATGTTTGACGAGTCAAGTAGTGGATCATACTCAACGATCTTGTACACAACTCTCTTTCCGCCCTTCTGACGACTATACAAACAATAAAATTGAACAAAAAAAAAATGCATAAATAAATTTTATTTGTGCATTTTTTTTTCTCATGGAGTACCTACGGCAGGACAAGAGGTTCCGATTTTTTGTTCCAGGGTCGTGGAATGTTGTAAGCTTGCGTAACTCTTCGTCCAGGACATTGGGCTTAGGAGAGAGATCTGTGAACGACATCCAATTAGTCAATCAAACAAACAATCAATCAATTAATGAATAAAAAAATCAATCAAAAAATCAATCAACCATAAAGCTCATTTTGTACCTTTAAAATATATTCAAATACACTTAACATGAAAAGAAGATTAAGCATATAAATATTCAGGCAAGTGAGGTATCAACTTTGAAAGTAAAAAATGTTAAAAATGTCTTTTAAATGTGTTAATGACACGAAGTTCACAACAAGACAAGAAATATATTTGAATATAGAATTGTCGGAGTCCTCTAGCCATCCTTGGGTTTAAAACTTTTTGTTAAACACTACGTGTATAATACTGAATAATAATAAATTGGTTTTATAAAACCTCATTACATTGTAAAAACAGCTCACAACGCTGTCAATGGGTTGAAAAGATGGTGATGAAAAATGTGACACAGCTCATAAAGAAAAATAGAAATCAATACGATTGATTTAAAAGAAACGTTTTCCGTCGTTTTTGATTTTTTTTTTTTTTTTCTCTTTTTTTTTTCAAACATTGCTATATGCAGCCTCACAAACCCATGATTGCAATGAATTCCAAATAATCGTTGATATTTTTGAATCAGTATGATGACATCATTACCAACAAAGTACTTACTCCCACATTCACATTGGATTTTCATTCGAATAGTGCTATTGCCGTGCAGTATGAAGATCCAAACACTCTACGCCCTTGGGAATATTGACCGGGAATTAACGAAAGGGCTCTGTCGCACGTGATTACAATATAGGCGTAACCTTAATTCTCCATATGCATCGTCATTCATGACAATCCTCCCTCATTCAAATTTTACTTTTCAATTGATAACCTTGCATAAAATAATAGCACAGAATAAGTCAGTCAATACTTACCAAATAGCTATTATTTTGAATAATTTGTCGATTTTAGCTAATGTAAAAGTGAAGTTTTCAACATGAAGTAGATAGGGTGCTTTTGGCCCTTTCGGTATATAAATTAGAACCGACGGATAGCTAAGATAAGATAAGATAAGGTAATTTATTGTTCGATTAAAAAAAAGCAGAGAAAAAACAACACATTCAAAATAAAAATAGATAATCGAACAAATGGTGCACCAAGAACAAGCTTTTTTGGCACCAAAAAATATGTGAAAAATAAAAATACATTGATAATAGTTATGGAGTTCGTTGCGTGAGGGTGCGGAAACGATAGGAAACAAAATAGTTCAGGTATATTTATATTTGACTATACAAAGCAAAACAAAATACAAATTTTACACATAATACACAGACATTGAAAGAGAAAAAATGAGAAAGAGACAAACAGACAGACAAACAAACAAACAGACAAAAAGAAAAAGAAAAAGAGAGAGAAAAAAGAGAGGAAATATATTAATGTACAAAATTTAATTAAATGAATAAATGTAAAATCGATTTTTTGAATTTTTTCAATGACTCCTGTTCATCTAAAAGACCCCTAGGAATGAGGATTTCATTGTAAATTTCATAACATTGGTAGAACAGAGTATTTTGCCGAAATTTTGTTTGATATAGTGGTAATCTGATTAAATTTAGACGAGAACTTGAAGTACGATTGTTGGTTTGCGTGAAGTTTCAATTTAATTGAGTAGAGAAGGAACTTGGAAATATATTTCGATGGAGTTTGAAAACAAAAATAGAAGCAAAATATTCGAACATGTCGGATATGCGCAAAACACGAGAAGAAGAAAAAAAGCGTCAGTATGGGAAAGATAGGAGGTATTGTGGATAATCCGGATGACTTTCTTTTGAAGCATAATAAGACGACTTATATTAGTCTTTGAGGCTCTACCCCACACAAGGTGGCAGTATATCAGATAAGAATATATTAGTGAATAATACAGTGTAATCAGTGTCTGGGGTAGCACAGATTCTTGGGCGAGGTCTGTATACCCATTGGGCTCGCTGTAGTATGTCAGCTAGTCTGGGGTAACAATAAATTTCTGAATTTCCGAATGACACCCATTAATTATATGCATGTGATATGCGCATCTGAATCTCTCAGGTTTTTCATGATAACAGATAGCAAATAAGTAGTCTTAATGGCTGCACAAGTTAAAACACTTGATGATTTATATAATAGACGGGGATGTTTTAATTTGATAGCAGAGATAATGAATTCCAGATTCCTGCAGCGCTGTAACTACTCGATGTGCACCATGATACACCGCGGTACCCACAGAGACTATAGTCGGGATATGTATACATTATTATTATACATACTATAGTATACTATTCACCCAACTCCGTGGAAAAATACATTACTTGGCATCCGTCTGTATAAATGAGAATATTGAGGCGGTATTATGTCTACCTTTGGCTGAATATTATTCCAACTACCTGTAATTAACGATGTGATTTGCATTTGCTTTAGTTATACATGCATGCTGACAATTTCCTCTGTACTCATGCTTAATTCAATTTTCTTTTATATGGACTATCATTTTGTGGAATAATAACAATACGTTTTGCATCGGATAAATTATGGCTTTGATCGATCACCCCTTTATGTGATCAGTCACAATAGACCAATAAAAATTGTTTAAATAAATAAATAAAATTAAAGTGATGAAAGGGGTTGGGAGTTAAGTCCAGATCGATCAATTTGCTTTCTCTAATGTCAGAACACAATGTTCTGGTTTGTTTTCGATGTTGAATTCATTGGACCATGCACATTTGATGATAATTATAATATGCGTATAAATATTGTATTATTATATGTGCCTTATTGAATATCTAAGAGGAATTTGGAGATAAACCAAGGCTCGTGGAATCTGAAAGTTGTCGACAAGTTGTGAGTCCCGCGTCTTGTGATGCAAGTCCAAATATAAGGTGCATTAATATATACATGGATAAGATTATTCGTGTACCAGTTAATGTACGTGGGACGATCAAATATTACGTAATCGATGTTGTATAGAGAATGTTGAGAATAGGGAACAGGTTATTTAATATTATGTTCTTGTTATTATCTCGGAACATGTTCGGTGATTTGCAATCACATATTCATTTCATCCGCGTGCTCCGCTAGTAATACATGTTAATACAATGTCTCCAGGCCTCTACCCAATTAAAGCACATTGATTCCTGCGATTGCAAGAGTCTTCGGTTGCCCCGAGTAACGGCTGAGATCTCCAACATAAGTTTGCTCTTGGACTGTCAGTCATCAGTTTGCGATGGCTCTCCGCGAAGTGCTTCTTGGTTTTATTCTTGTCTTCAGTTTTGCAAAAGCGTGTAATTTCGTGATTCAGGATTTGTCGAAATACACGCAATTGGTCTTCGATTCCTTCGACACAAGAAAATTGAGAAATGACCTGGATTGCTTCACCGCATGTGGAGGGCTTGCTAATTGCACTGGAGTGGTGTGGAATGACGTCACGCAAGATTGCTATATTCTAACGACAAATTTTCCTCAAGACGGAACCACTGTAAGCACACTTCCGGTCAAGGACCTTGTCGTCTTTGCCAGAGAAGAGTTTGTTTGCGGCACTCATGGTAAGCCTGTGGTTCTTCAGGATAGTCATGCAATAAGTGTGTATTTAACTGCTTATCGCCACCCGAAAAGCTGATCAGGGTTGATTGGTGCATTCATTAATTTATTACTGTGTTTCTAGTCTGTGAAGATTGCAGAGATGCCTATCGAAGTGGCTCCACCGGAAGTGGGCTGTTCATCCTGGGTATACCCAGTCAGGATGCCTCTCTTGCGTTATTCACAGGGTTTTGTGAGATGGACACCGCAGATGACCAATGGCTGGTCAGTAATCATTCACTGAACCACAATTGAGTAGCGTGATATACTTTTTGCGCATCAGGTATTCCAGCGCAGGATCGATGGAAGCGTGGATTTTTACAGGGGATGGCAGAGCTATGCTCAAGGATTTGGTGACTTGCAGGCGGAGTTCTGGCTTGGTGAGCTTTTGATAAAATATATTTATATTCAGGCATTTTAAATGCCTGATTATTAGTTTGAAACAATTGGAAACTATTGGCATAAATTCGGAGTGAGAGTGCTCCTCATGTGTTGCGGATTTTCACTTTCACTTTCTTTACGCTTCTCTTTCGATGCTGTAAAACGAAGATGGCCAACAAACTTTACGTTACCCGCATTAGGCCGGTATTATATAAATTTGTACTTTTTTTAACCGCGCGCTTTGATGAAAAAGTGTTTTGATAATTATCCTGAATAAATAAACATCATTCATTGGTTAGTGTTACGTAGGGAATAGTGTTAGTTACATGGGAAATGTAGCCGAATTAATTTGTCGGAAAGCTAACATTATTGTGTTTAGGGAGTCAATAGTTTGAAGAAATTCACCTAAGATAAGATGCCTGCGGTTGAGGTTTGAAGCTTTAGAGTGTGTTACCAGCATTAAAGAGAACCAGCATAGGTTTCCCTTGACGATGTACATGGTGTGTAAATCATAATTAATAATGTAACGCCTCAACGACCTCTTGAGAAGAGGTCGGCCATAAATGGAATTATATTTCCCATATTTTGTTATAAATAACTGAATAACGAAGCAATCTCCTCGTAGGCAATGAGATGCTGCATGCCCTGACGGCCTCAGGATTCACAGTACTTCGAGTTGACGTGGCGGACTTTGATGACGTCACGGCGTATGCTGAATACCAGAGATTCACTGTGGGAGACGCCAATGACAATTACAGAATGTTCTGTTCGGATTACAGTGGAACTGCAGGTACGCAAAGGTGTTCTCAGCTCACGAGATTAAAGATATAAAATGTATTCCCATTTCAGGAGACTCGTTGGCGGTTTCCAATGGGGCACAATTCACAACATCTGATGCCGATCACGATATATCCCATAGTGCAAATTGTGCTGTTCGACATCATGGGGCATTTTGGTATGTGTCGTGTTCCAATGCAAGTCCTAATGGACTTTATTTGGGCGGAGAATACAGTGGCGACATCAGAGGTGTCATTTGGCTGGGTTTTAAGGGAAGCCGATATTCCCTTAAATCGATTCAAATGAAACTTCGCAAGAAGTAGTTACTTAAAACGCACAGTGGAACATGATGGAACTAATTATAGAAATTTGTAGAAATTTGTGAGCGGTTTTCACTTGAATATTCTGTCAAATTCAATAGCACCAAAAGTCACGTTGTCCTGTTTAATAACTCTTCAAGAATTCATTGTTGTCAACCATTTTATCTCCACAGCCAACCCATAGAATATGTCACTAATGCTTTACATTTAGGAACTTTAATTGGAAAAGATACACATGCTAAAAATCTGTCTAAATTATCTAAGGATATGATTATAAAAACTAATGTTTTGTACTCTCATTACAAGCACTGTTCACCTGATGTTCTATGTTCATTATTCAAATCCTATTGCACAAGTTTTTATGGTTCTCCTCTTTGGTCGCTAAGTAATATAAATGATTTCATTGTTTGTTATAAAAAATGTATTAAGCGATTACTTAATTTGAATCTACGCACGAGATCAAAATATGTTTACCTGTTAATGCACCAACCAGACTTAGATACCTAACTTATGTCCAGATTTTCTTCTTTTTGGAATAATTGTTTTAAAAGTGATAATGTTTTGATTCAATTGTGTGCAAACTTATCTCTTACTTCTAATTCTGTTGTGGCTAAAAATTATAAAAAAAAAAAACATCAGCATTCCTACAATGTGATCAGCAAAATTTAGTCATGCCGAAAAACTGTTTGAAAAATGTACTTTTCGCAAAATATTTTAGCGCCATTTCAGAGCACGATATTGCAAATGTTACTGTTTTAAAAGAATTACTTGAAGCTCGGTGTGGCTCAATAGACAGCATATTGAGTCATATCGAAATTAATGCACTACTTTATTATTTATGTATTACTTAATTAAGTACTGTTTGCAGTTCTGTTAAACTTACTGTTTTTGTTTTTCATATAAAATGTACAAACTTGAGTTTGTGAATAAAATGATATATATATATAGCGAATCGCGATTCTGTATTTCTTGAATAAAGAGGACCCCTGTTCATTTCGACACTTTATGATATCAATCATAATGCTCTGCAGTTCTGTAAATGGACGTGTTGAGCCCAATTACTTTGGGCTTTCATCGGCGTCGATCAAACATGAAAATTTAAGGTGAATTTGTCTTTTTCTCTTTTTTTTTTATTTTTTTTATTTTTTTTATTTTATCTTTATAAGTTATTTTTTTTCTGGGTAGGGAGGTGTAAGGATTATTCAGGCGAATCTCTGTACCCTGATTTCTTTTATTCATATTTTTCATGCCACGAGAATTAACTGTCATAGACATCTCGAATAAAGATGAAAGTTATGTCAGCAAATCACAATTAAACGAGTCATGAACATGATGTGTTTTGAGATTTATTTTACTGATCCGCCTAGCTACGCAACTACAATTATTGCAGATCGTTTGGAATGATTTCTGGTCCTCCAAATGATTTTGTAGATTTCTTGAACAAGAAATTTCAGTTATTACATAATGACCGATTAGGAAAACATGCTATGTAATTATGTCAGTTTATTGTTAAGTTGCAAAGACAATTATAATTGTATGGGGTGACACTTGGCTATTTAGGGTTTTCATCCATTATCAAGTTGTGGTGTCTTAATAATAGGCCCATCAGGCAGTGGCTTGGTACAAAGTTTAGTCGTCTATTGAATATCAACTGCACAAGTATCAAGTTTTAGTCTTTGGGTTATCTCGGGTATCAAGTTTTGAAGTCTACGGCAGGACATTGCTCTCCTGCAGTAGCACAAGCTACTAGTATTTTGGTATTAAGAAACGCACTTAAGTCCATTAGGCGTTAGCCAAATACCCACGTCGCCTTAAAGATGCCTGTATCAGGAATCAAGCCCAGAAACATATTTTTGCGATCCTCCGCTGAGCAATTTGAATTAGGCCACACCTACTGTATTTCGGCTGATGGCCAATTAGAATATCATCTGATGGTACTTAAATCCACTGTCACGATGTTTTCATTAAGGGATAATCCCGTGAAGGAGATGGTTACACTCAGATAGATTGTTCTCGTGATTTCAGAGGCAAATAATCGATCGAGATGACGTCGAGTTCGGCTATCTGGCTTTAGAATCACAAGAAGCATGTCTATCTAAGTGTAACCATCAACTTCGAAGTGGTTTAACAAGATCACACCACTAAATAGATCTTCTAATTTAATTGATTCGACAAAACTAAATCTTGACTGTGTCATCTTGTTTAGCTATTTTCAATTTCTGGCCTTCTGGAAAACAAATCCTCCTCAGAGCCCGATAAAACTATTATTAAACCTTCAGTATCAATGACTAGCAGCATAAAAGGTATTTCCTTCCCAAATGTGAATTCCCACTAAAATCGACTGGAATTTGCTATTAATATTATAACAAACAGACGCTCGAATAAATGACCTTTGATCTTTACATTCAACTTAGGCAGGTGCTATCCTGGACAGTTTAACGTGAATAGCTGCCGACAGAAAACCGAGCAGCCATCCATCTGCGTATATAGGCAATAAATCGGTTATTCTTCAGCATGTGATCGTAACGACCAACCAGCAAGGGCGTTATGAAACTTGCTCATTTTCTCAGAATATATCCTTACACTCTGACCTTGTGAGGGGCTTGCATAACGCTATGTGTTTATTTATGCGCGTTTGTTACACACGAATTAATGTAAATTAAAATATATTTTATAGTCTAGATCACAGACAATCACAATTATAACTAGGACGAGGTAACGTGCGAAAGGGATCGTTGCTTTAATACGCTTGTCTTTTGTAGCAATTGTAGTGAGCATTTTGTTCACGGTTTGTTCATGTTATGCCGTCATTTTTAAACATACTTGATAAAACAGAATAATTATAAATCGAAACATTGAATCAAACAATTCAACAAAGTTCGCCGCTGGTCATATCGTTCTGGATGGTGTCTTGTCCTGGGTGACCGCCGTAAAGGAGCAGTAGGGGAATGTACGGAAGACGCACACCCCTAAGGAAAATTGTAAATCACCGGGTGTAACAGCCCTGGGGGCGGATTTTTTCCAAAGGAATATTTAAAATTTGTACTGAAGTTACTTGTGTATGGCTCCTATGGCTCAAAACCCCTTTAGTACTTCACATTTCAGGTAATAAAAAAATGAGCAAAGTGTGCAACTTCAAGCCATGCGTTACCAAGATGCACAGGCCCTGGCTCTAAAATGCACCCCATATTTCAAGATGCACACGCAGTATCTGAAAATCCTGAAAATCTTGTTTATTCATGACTGAAGCATGAAACACTTAAATAATGAGGCAAAGAATGCAGTAAAAAAAATGCATGCCCGAAAAGAGAATAATGGAGGACAAAAATGCCTGAGCAGTTAGGCCGACAAAATTTATATAAAACCCCTAAGAAAAGCAGCTTGGGATCACACATCTCGATAGCCCACGAGTCTTACTATGATACTAATATGGAGTTATATCAGCACAGCAGATGAAGAAAAAGTCTAAAACAGATCTTTGATCTAGTAAAAAATAATACGGATGGACAGTTCACCCTGTACAACTGCAACGAGATCACAGGAGATAAAGAGATCACCCTAAAAATGTAAAACCTACAGTAGGAAATATAAAAACAACTTAGGCATCAACATGGCACCTCAATCTAGTATGAAATAATACTAGTTAGGAAATGGCATTTAACTTGAAAACATGAATAACACTGATATGAGATAAAAACTTAACACGTTGAGCAGACTGCAATCTCAAATTAGATATGGGAACAAATGACACCATGCAACCACAAAAAAACTAAGATCACATTGCTCATCTCCATTGCCGCATTTCTCATGGTACCACTCATCACAACCAGTGCACTTCAACCAATCTTCAGTAGGAGGTTCTTGATAAGGCTCAGAACAGTAAATGCAAGCAAATGTTCGATCATTAGGCCTGGGAAGGCCCAGCACCAGTGTCCCTCAACACTTGCTCATAGAGATCAAAGAATCTTTGGACCTGTGGTTGGTTGAAGCCAACTGCGCGAGACATGCTGGTTGGCTCTGGGGCCCGAACAGATAACTCAGGGTGTCGCTCCAGAAAACCTCGAACCTATCCTCGTCCAGCTTTTTTGGATTCCTTTCTGAATGGATGGAGTTTATCCATTCTTTCAGCCATCTGGTGAGCAGAATGTTGAAGATCATCAAGTGTCTCCCCGTAGAAACGTCGTTGAAGATCAACCAATTTCTCTGCTAACTGGTTCTCCACTTCCAGAGAGAAAATGCCTCTTCTTCCTAGATGCTGCTTTCCTTGTTTTGAAACCTTTTTCTTGGCATGTCGTAATGTACGGCGTGGAACACCAATCTTCAAAGATGCCCCTGTCATCGAGCTTCCGGAGGCGATTTCTGTCAGAGCTTGTGAGAGTCTTTCTTCCCCATAATATCCTCTTGTTGATGTCCTCTGGTAATACTTTCCCATGTTTGTGCGTTTAGACACGAGAGATACTTGCTTGTGGAAATTCAATACACAAATGATGATACTCGATTGGATCCAGTTCCGATAGGGTCACCTGCAGCAGATGAGGATGGCTTCCAAGGAGAGACCGACTCTGATAAAGAGTAAACTGGACTCCAGAGCATTCCAAAGTGTGAACCGAGCTTGGTAGGTTTTGGGAGATGGCGTTGGGACTGAATTTTGTAAACCCAATGTAAAATTGATTCAGTCTGATACAGTACTTCACATCTGGGAGATCAAAATCCCTCAGGTTTGCACATGAATCTAAAATCAGCACTTCAAGCCTTTCAAGTCTTCGCAGGAAACTCAAAGATGATAGTTCAATGCCAGTAAGGTCCAAAAACAAGAGGTCCCTGCTGAAGCAAGTGCATGCAGATGCAGATCAATGTCCGGTGGAAGGAGTCCTGTCACAGCTTCTGGTATGCAGAAGCGATGAAACGCTTTAGCATGGCGAAGTATTTGACACAAGTGATTATCATTCAGGGAAAGCTGAATATCGAATTCGAAATGCTGCCAATGTTTGGAATTGTCTTGGATGATTGAGTGCAGCCTCTTGCAAACATATGACACAGTACTAAGAAGAAAATCGTTTCGATAACGACCTCATCCGGAAGAGACAACCTGAAAATGCAAAACAAAAAAAAACAAAAAATTGCCGATCACTAGTATCAGTAAACAGGCTGAGGCTGTAATTAAATTATGCAATCATAATTAAAAGTTTTTATGCAAAACAAGCTTGGTGCAATAAAACTGCATTATTTTTATGAGATGACACCAAGATGCACATGGGAATGTACCGAAGATGCACAGGTGCGTGTCTTTAAACCATAAACATGTGCATCTTGAAATTGG
>KB303858.1:0-68702 GCA_000328365.1 Capitella teleta | reverse complement strand
AGATTCCTGACTCTTAGAAGCCACACACAGTTTGATTAGGAGTGACAACCTTGCATGCTTTCACTAAACAGTTTTAAAACACTTACAACATTTTCCATGTGTCGATTAGCGGCCATGTTGGACTGATTTCGTAAATAGGTCAGTGACCTGTTCAAATGAAACCATTCATCGCAGTCACAGATTTCGTCAAAACCGGCGTCTTTGTCACCCCTGTGCGTCTTCCGTACTTTCCCCTAGCAGGTGTAGAGTTGTGGCCTCTGTTGGGCTTTGTTCATAGTTGAATTTGACATCGAAATCTAGCTTCCTTGCAACTATGTTTGTGATCTCTCTCATGAACTTCCTGTCTCTTATCTTTATTCCACCATTGGCGTCGGTATCATAATTAGAATGCTCTTGATTCGCCACATAGCTCGATGACCTTTGCTGGGTCCCATGCCGTGTCCTCGTCCTTTCGAATCAAGACTTTCATACCAGCTGTGAGCTGTGATAGTTCTTTTGCTGTTCTGTCGTAGCTTCCGGCATTTTTCTTGTTCGTTTTCATCTTTTGTTTCGCTTGATTAACTTGAAAATCGGCCTTTGACGTTCTTGGCGGCAGGTTACCATGTACTTTTCTGTCGAACAAGAGTTTGAGTGCGTCGCTCTGTAGCACAGTACGTAGCTCTGTATCCGGTGTCTGGATCGCTTTTCTCTTGATGGGTCTTCTTCAATATTCCATTGAATATGCCCACCACCCATTCAGAGAACCCATTTGATTTGGGGTACTGTGGGCTGCTGGTCACATGCTGATTCCTTGGGGAATGCGTCGAACTCTATGCTAGCGTATATATTGTGGAACATTATCAGTATACAATCTGCCCTTGTGGTTCTTGTCGACGAATTGAAAGCAGCTAAACAGGTCTGAGACGAGGAGGTAAGAGTCCCCGTTGAACCCAAACAGGTCGCTTCACAGAATCTCCCATGGACGTGTTGGTAGTTCTGGAAACAGAAAATGCAATCATTAACTCAGCCATCAGCCATCATTGATAACAATAACAAAACAATGAAGGAACTCCGACCATTGGTAAATCGATATAGGAAATTCAAGAATGAACTGATTGGACATGATTGATGAACTGAAAACTAATTGAAATTAACCCCCTTCAGAAATATACATAATATATATACTTATGTTGCTTCAACAGTGTCTCCAAAAAAAGTTGGTATGGACATCAAACAACCTTTTTTACGCTAAAACCGTTAAACATTTTGTATAGCGTGCATGGATCTTTCTGGATCTCAATTTGTGGAGTGGAGGTCAAAAATAAGCACATTTATTGGCACATTAAATTCTTTATTCAAAACAATAGTTAATACAGGATATGACTACGCCTTGCCTCTTCACATGATCAAGATTCCATTGATGAGGATGAGTGGGTTTTTGGTCCAACGGGAAATTCCTGCCCATAGCATCAAATTTGCACCATCCCAACGATACATGTCTTTTTCCTTTCTCTCCACACTCTTGCTCATTCGTCTAAGAACCCTGCCCCATCATAGCAAGGTTGTTGCAAGGCCCATGCCACCGTTAATTGCCAATTGTTGACGGTCAGAATTGGACCTTTAGGTGGACGCCGGATTTTCTCAATCAGTCAATCAATCAGAGCCGTCTTCGTTTCGAAGGTTGGCCATCAAGCGTCCCCAAGCTACTTTATTCTCAGCTAAGCGTTTAGCTTGCACATAGCTGGATGTCCTGGACCAGCCGGTGATATCATCCAGCCACATTCTACGGGGCCTGCCCTTGGCTCTGGTGCCTTCAATAGCACCTTCTAAAATTGCATTATGTAAAAAGCTCCTCTTAAGATATGACCAGCATATCTGAACTTTCTCTGCATAAGATCCTTGAGTAAAAACTTTCCTCCTGCACGGCCCTCAACTGCATCATTGGTGACTCTGTCTCTCCGGCTTATTTTTAAAATTTGTCTATAGCACCACAGTTCAAAGGATTTGATTTTGTGACATAGAGGTTTGCTAAAATTCCAGGTCTCAGACCCGTAGCTAAAAACAGTAAAAACATAGCACTTGAGCAACTTCTTTTTGAGATCTAAACAGAGGTTTCTTCTCAGAAAATCCTTGTTCTCCCAGAATTTGGATTTTGCAATTGCAATTCTCCTCTTGATTGCTTGCTCCTGCCTCATATCTTGTGTAATGGTAACCCTAAGGTATATTTATTGATACACTTGCTCCAGCGCTTTCTCTTCTGCTCTCAGTTGGATTGTCTCTGACTCAATTCGACTGACACACATGGTTTTCGTCTTCTTGGCATTGAGCTGCATTCCAAACTCCTGGCAGGTATCACATAGCAGGCTGAGCATTTGCTGGAGATCATGTTCGGAGTCTGCTATCAGCACTGTGTCATTTGTATATCGAATATTGTTAACTAATGTACCACCAATGCTAACACCGCCAATTTCTTCGAGAGCTTCTCTCAGAAGATATTCACTGAATGGATTGTCTAAGGCGACGATAAACGGTTTGTGGGCTGATTGGACGTCCATGCATGGAAACTGATTGTAACTGCAGCGGCACGCGATGCATGGTGGAACCGGTTCCGAGGATGTGAGAGAATCATGTACAGATCCTATTTTCCTGATGTCACTGAGGGCCATCTAGACCGAGGTTGATCCTCCAATGGACCATTTTTGGCAACACGTACGCTATATTAATCGTCGTATTGTTCTTTTTAACTTTTTTTTTCTTTTTCTTTGTGCATGCCACTAGACGAGCTATGCGAGCTGTACCAATTCCAGCGTCCGTCACGCCAAGTGCACGTTCTCTTGACATGATACTGAGCAAACATGGAGGCAAACATGCAGGGCCCGGACCATGAATTGGCATCATTGAACGCATATTAAAGGAATCGCTCTAGCACTAATATTTTGTTTGAGAGTGTCGTTGCTTGGATTATAGCACTAATATGATTACACCCGAAATCAAAACAAAGCAGATGATATTTCTAATGCTCGTTCAATGGCTTTCTTCGAGATCACACACGCCCATGCACTCGCGTTTAAATGTTACTCTCTCATTAAAAGTTGACTATTCGATTTCTTGCATAAATTGGCCCTGAATAAGTCAGTCAATCCATGCCAGGTAGTTATATTTTGGAATAATTGGTCAATTCTGGCTAATTTAAAAGTTTTGTTTTAATATGGAGAAGGCCGGCCTAGATACACAATTTTAGTAGCACAGATTCTCGGGCGAGGTCTGGAGACCCACAGGGCTGGCTGTAGTATGTCAGCTACAATTTTAGTAAGAAATATAACTTGATGTTTATGACTTTATCTGGTACGACAGGATAAACAGGTGTTAATTGCCGTACTTCGTGTAATTTTTGAGTATGATTTACATTTTAGTGTACATATTATCTACTGGTACTAAATTATTTTACATGTTGACGAAGGTCGAAATTAACGGAGGCGAACGGACAACGCTCACATAGAAAACTCACAATAATTACATGAACGAAATTCCACGGGTGGCGCTGTGCGACAAGGTCTTCATTTATCGCTCGATCAAGCGAAACTCATAAAAAGAAAGATAAAACTTGGTCGAATACGTGAAGTTTAGTCTCTGTCCCGCTGTTTTGGGTACCGCACATGAAATTTCAACGAAATCCTATTATACTATGCTACATTTTTTCTCGCCGATTCTATTAAAACGCCCTTAATCGACTTGGATACTTTTCCTCGTTTCGCTTCGTGATTCTTTCACTTTCGACTTTCGGATCGAATCGTTCTCAAATTTCTCGGTCGCTGTTATTTTCACTTTCGGTGGCTAAAAGAGGCTCTTGATCCAACAAACTTAACAATAGCTAAGTTCATCTTACGGTGAGATCGACTGTTTGACATAGTTTGTGAATTTTCGGTTTGGGATTTTTGTTAATTTTTTTTCGCCAATCGGTTGTCCCGGTGTGGAACCTTGGCTTGAGGTGCTTGCCCTGCGATAGTAGGCCTACATATCATAATATTAACAGCCTACTTGATTGTTAGCCTGATTCTCTTGGATTACGAGTTTTTGAACACATCCAATAGTATGAATCTGTAACCTTTGAACTTTTCAGTTGCGTGTACGAAGGTCAATCATGACGAGAGTGCCGGACGATCTCAAAGTGGAGATCCGATCAGTTTTATTGTCCACAATCGGAGGAATAAAGACAAACTTCTTCTTGAAGGAGTTCAAAGATCTGACACAGTATGAGCTAAACTACCGCAAGTATGGCTTCTCCAGCCTCAGCGAATTCCTGGCTTCCATGCCTGACGTCTGTCGGTAAGAAATCACTCTCCTGCTCCTGAAGAATCACCTGTTAAACATGCCTAAATTCCAGGCTCGACTTCAATAAGCAGGGTCAACCAGCTGTGTTTGGAATACTGACAAATGAAATGCATGAAAACCCAACTGCACGCAAAGCTAAGTTTAAGCAGCCCAATTCTTCTCAGCAGAACCAATCATCTCCACCGATAGGTAAGACTACTCTTTTTTGGTATGCATCTGGTCATTAATTGTGAATCTCCATCAGTGAATAACACATCATCAGCTGATTACAAACATTGGGAGTCGATTATTCAGAGAGGAACCAACGGGTTATTCAGTCTTTGCATTTTTAAGAAAGGTTCCCCTGAAGAGGTTACTGTTAACAACGTAAATTATATTGTATTTGTAATATTTATTCCCTTTTCAGGAAATGTTGAAGGATTTTGCTCGGTATGGCGAAATTGTTGGTCAGTCTTCAACAAAGCAGTATGTATTGCCTGAGCTGTGTAGCTTTTAGGTATTGCTTTTCTATTTTTCTAGTAATTTTTTCATTCGTTATGACAACAAGAAGAGCGCTGTCGAAGCAGCTGTTGCTTTGGAATCGAAGTACAAGATCAAAGAAGCTTTGGACCGAAATTCTCGTAAAACAGGTTTTTTCTTTTTTTTTAAGTGTGTTCATTCTGTTCCGCATTTATTCTCAAATCTCTTATATTTTATCAAAAATTTAACTCCAGCTGAAACTCAAGAACAGCCGAAACAAGCTTCCCAGCCAGCAAAACCACAACCTTCGACACAGATTCAGCCGAAAAACTCTACAGTCTTTATTCACAATCTGCCAGATAATACCAAAAAGGTAAGTGCTTCTTGAAATTATGAGTTATCAATTTTGTTGACGATTCTTCAGGATGACCTGATGCGGCTATTTGCGAAGCATAAACCACAAAATATTCACATTAGCAAGAAAGTCGGGTGAGATTTATCAAAACTTTTAGAAAAAATTCTTTTTAATTTGAATAAATTTGTTGTTAAGTTTTACCTTCTGTGTGCATGATCTTAATTTGCGAATTCAGTGATACCTTTTGCAGTCATGCGTCCGTTGTTCTGAGCACAGTGGAAGCTGTTCCTGAAATGATCAAGGAGTATAACGGTTACTATTGGAGAGACCATAAACTCCACTTGGAACCGTCAAAAGTCCAATACGGCTATTCTGATCGGTCGAGTGACAGCAGTGCGAGTGAAATGACAGAAAATTTCTCCAAAGTCAAGATTGGAAATTCCACTTGTGCTGAGAATGGAAGAGAGGAGGTAAAGGTTTTCTCCCAAGGGATTTATGTCATTAATTTGGTTTTGCAGTTCTTTGCACAAAGGTTTGGGCAGAAGGCTTCATCTGGATCGGCCGTGTCAGATGACAGAGGTATATTTATATATATCCATAATGTTTATGCCACCAAATCAAGTCTGTTGCTAAATTAAAGCGATGGAAAACGAGAGCTATGTATCATGATTTGATTCTAGTGTGGAATCACCTTAAAGGATGAAATGATAATGGCAATGAGACCTTTAACCTCTGTCAATGTATCTTATTCTTTAGGAAGTGCATCTTCATCTTCAACCTCTGATGACCTCTATGATCTGCACATCAAGAACTTCCCTTCACACATCACCAATGTCAGTTGTTGGTTTTCGAGGTGTTGATTTTCTTATTTATTGGTGTTCCTTTTTTCAGCATGATCTCCTTGAAATTTATCAGCAGTACAGAGCTATGAGGGCACGTGTCATTCGCAAGGGAATGCATACGTAAGTGTCATCTTTTGAAGTAGATTACATCAGCATTAGTTGGGTTAGAAATTGATGGGTACGCCTTTCTCTCTCGCTGTGAGTTGTCCAGTAAGAACGCCACTAGCTGTCAATTAGTGCTAGTGCTCTGAATGGGTATTTATGGTTCAATGCTTGAGATGATATTTACAGTTTACTTGTACCGTCATTGTCATCAGCAGTGATGTCCTTTGCTTTAAAAAGATGACCTACGTAGCACACAAGGATGCTGGGCTGAGCATTGAGTTCGTAATAGCTCTGAGATACTACTATACTAGAAAATTATGTCATTTTAAACATCTTCATGAAGTCTTCTGTCTAAGTTTGTACATTTCCATATAACGGTTTCTGATATACCAGTGTATAGTGTACAATTTAATCTTCAGCTCATGCAGTTAGGGTTAAAAATATTTCGGCGCTGATAAGGAATTCGCCTCTTCGTGAAATTGACAAGCGGCAGGTTGTCTGCGTGTGTGAAATGTGTGTTGTTTTTTTGAACTTCTCTTGAATCTAGGCCAAACAACTTGTTAAGAACAACTTCATGCTGACACTGCCTAATGCTAATGTGCTTGCTCTGTGCTTTAACAGTTAAAGGGATGGGGAACTAAATTTTAAGTGATGTTCTATTGACTCATAGCACCAATTGATAGCATTCCGTGCCAAGAACACCATGCCTGGATGCAAGCGTAAGGAAATAATGCATTCCGAATATCGGGGTTAGCATTGCGCCTATGGGAGAATGGCTTCCATTGCGAAGTATAGGAGGCAAACGTCAGCTGATGGCTTGGTTTGGCTGATGGCTGATTGGTCCCGTTCCCCTCGTGAAGCTATCGATTTCAGCCAATCAGAGCAGAGCATCTTCGCCATAAAAGGACATCTTTGTTGTTTACGAAACGAAAGCGCATGCGTGGTGCACTCTGGCTGACCTTTTTACTGTTTCAGGATGAGAAACGTGGTAGGTGTCCTAGAAAATCGCTTGTTAAAATAAGAAAAATAGCGAAAAATATTTTTTTTTTTGCGCCTGACTGGTGGCAAAATGATTATTCTATCTCCAAAAAGAAAAAAAGAAAAAATATCAAGGGATTTAGTCGCAGGACACGGTGATATGACGAGGCCCATTGTAAAAGATGGGGAACTCGGTGTTTCATCACAGCGACTGACGTCACGCCTAATTAGCATTATATCTCCCGCGAAATCGTTAGCGATGATATTCCTTGTGTGGGCCAGGCATAAGAATGCATCAAATAACGACTCAAAGTCCATTTTCAACCAGTTCTCTCTCCCTTTAAAGCCTTTAACTGGTAAAGCACTGAGCATCCGTATTCGTGGGATTTTAGTAACACAGATATCTGTTATCCATGTATCTGTGTTGAAGCACTATTCGTCCAGCTCTAGTTAAAGGGAGAAATCAAGTACTAAACTTGCTGCTAGGGCTGGGCGAATAGTGAAATGACCCGAATAACAAATATTTGGGTGGTTACTATTCGCCTGATACCTGAATACGAATATTTGTGATTGTAAAAAAGAAAAAAAAGAAAAATCACGATTTTCTCTTATTAGAATCTTGTGTTATAGAGTGCATACAGTGCATAATATGTTAGTGCTTTCTATTAACTTCATGTACCCGTTCATGCACTGTCACTGGTGAACTACTAGTATTTACAAATTTTACCTAGATGTACCTCATCCCCCCCATTTTAGCCTATGCTACCACGTTTTTGCCATTCAAACCAACGATCAACTCTTTGTGATATTTCATCATACTAATTTCATGCACTAGTAGACCTAATGGATAAGAGGGATTACGGTCATTACATAATCAACGGCACAAAACAAAATAATCGCTAGTATAAACAGCATTATGAAATCAGGAGTATTAATAACCTGAATATGCTCCTGCACTGCTGCCTCGTGGTTTCAATTCAATCACATTCCATGTTGTTATCAACTTCCTCACTATGCATGTCAGTTGTAACAAATGTGAACTTCTGACCTTTCTTCACTCTCGCCTGCTGATCAATTTCATCAAATGGCTCTAATCATAGTATACGAAGTAATTCATATCACCATGGCAACAGGATTATTGTTGAAAATCTTCCCCATATTATTGACTTGTAAACTTATAAGTTTGCATGTACTACTATCTGAGTATTAAATCTGTCGACATCTTGACACCAGTTTCAGCAGCAACTTTCTATAAAGGCTACTGATGCACCCCAACCAATTAGTCACAATTCAGAGTGAAGGCGCGCGATGCATTATCAGTCGATCACTGGTTTCAGCGAGCGGAGCATTGTTTTGGTTGAATGATTTTGGAGCTGACGCTTTATGTGGATACAAGTAATGGGGAAAGGGGGAATGCATTATTGGAGAAGACAGGGTGGGCGACTCAATGAGATCGTTATATCACCACGTGTAGATATAATTACATGTATTTTATTTGCTGAAGCAGATATCGCGGGCTCTGCTCGCCGAGCATGCTGTGGGCATTTACCTGAATTTATCAATACACATACCTTGTTTGAAAAAAGGTTTGGGTGCGCATTTTATTAGTATGATGTAAATGATGGTGTAAGATATGGTTGGGATCCCCTTCTCTAGTGAATGCCAAGTTTTCACCATCTGGCACACTGGGCATCTAGAAATCTTCAGGGTATTTTGCTTGAGTGGTATTGCATTATGTACAATGTGTTGTCAGATATATAATTCTTCTGATTTGCTTTCAGGCAGTACGCATTTGTGTCGTTTCCTACTTGGGAGCTTGCTGAAAGGGCGTTTCTGGAGACGGATGGAATGCAACTGGAAGATCGCCAACTGATGGTTAGCTTTGGCACCAGGACGATCTGCGAAGATGCCATTGTCAAGCATAAATTAGGGCTGTCGATCACGGTTGAAAAGAAAGGTCCGCGGTTCAGTCATTAGTATAATTATACACTGTATTCCAATGATGACGTAATTCCCTAAATCAAACACTGCATGTGAGTTGAATTACTGCCAGAAGCAAGGCATCATGATGAACCTAAATATCAGTCTATTCGTTTTCACGCGAGCAATTGCTCTCCGCTTGCCATTGCTTTCGCAAAATTGATTCACGCGAGCAAAAAGTTGCTCGGCTAAGGTATTCTCTTGTTTACGTTCGCGAGAGATCGCATGTTGAGTCTCCTTCGAGTGTTGCCGAAGATTGCCGAAGTCTTTATTAAGAGACTTCATTTTTCCCGCGTTTGTCTTCAGGGGTGGTTGGCCTCAAATCGAGATTACCGATCGCCTTATATGGAAGCTAGTGTTTTATGCATGAGAGGCCGAGTCCGATCGGCGCCCAGGGAAAATAAATTATGCGAACTCGAAGTGACATAGCATTGGTTTCAGTTTCACTTTGCGACGGCGTTAAAAGTTAATGCAGCAAGCATTAACGATTGTAAAAGAAGTTGAAGTATTGGAAGTGGCACCAAGAAGCATGCTCTTTCACGTCACATTACTAGTATGGCCCATACAGTGGGTCTGGAGTTAGAGAAATTGACCAATCCTAAATCTGAATCTGATCATCAACCTGATCAGGCAAATGTCAACACCTCCATATCCATAAAATCATTAAAAAAAAAAAAAAAAAATCAGTGTGATTTGGATCTACATTTCATTCATGACTGATTTGAGATATAATGCAAGGAAAAGTAACTCAGTAATAGTTACTTAATTTTGATTAATTGTGTTTAGCTGAGCAAATTGCTCGCCTATAGCATTTTAGGAGAGCTAAAAATTGCTCACCTGGCCATTTTAAATCGTAAAGACTGAAATATGCAATAGTACTCTCGGTAACATTGTTCAATCTGAGTTGTTTTTTTTTCAGGGGGACGCAAGGTCCTGTCGAAGGAGACTCCTGCACATTTGGCCATGAAGACGCGCAAGCTCCCTCATGCTCCTCCAATACTGGAGAGCATTTATGGAGGGCCCCCTCCCCTAGAACGCACCCAACCTCTGCATCCACGCAGGCATAGTGCCTTGCATCACCCTCGTCCTCGGCGACTGGGTGGTCCACCTCCTTTGGAACATATTAGTGGAGGACCACCTCCATTGGAAAGAGCTGCAGGAGGACCACCTCCATTGGAAAGAGCTGCAGGAGGACCACCTCCATTGGAAAGAGCTGTAGGAGGACCACCTCCATTGGAAAGAGTTGCAGGAGGACCATCTCCATTGGAAGGAGCTGCAGGAGGACCATCTCCATTGGAAAGAGCTGCAGGAGGACCACCTCCATTGGAAGGAGCTGCAGGAGGACCACCTCCATTGGAAGGAGCTGCAGGAGGACCATCTCCATTGGTACATAATGGTGGAGGACCAGCCCTATTGGAACACACGCCTCACTCAGAAAAGCGTTCACACAAATCTTCCCTAAGTGATGAGTCATGGGTAACAGTGTTATCAGAAGATGAGAATGGTGAGGTGGCTGCCTCTATTTTGCAGTGTTATAATTGTGTTTTCAGTGAGGACAAGATCAGCAATTAGAAATTCTCACAATGAAGGTATTTCGGGCTCACTCTTCTCTCTCCCTTCAAGCCTCCTCCCTCTCTTCATTGTTTACAGAAAGCCTTCCCCCGATGATGCAACGTGGCATGCTGGAGCGTTTCTCTCAAGAAGTCTTCTCGTGCCCTTGTGTTTTCCCGATGGCAGGAAAGCACTCTCTTCTGTTGTTCATAGAACCAACCGAAATTGTTGATGACCATTTCTTCTATGCGCACATTGAGGATGAAGAGGTTCGGCTCTCCTTGCGATCGACCGTGATTTAAGTTGAGGCTTTTTCAGAGAGATGATGAGATGGACTTTGCATCGCTGTGTGCTCTGGTATCAGAGGTCGCTCCCTCCCTCCCATACACTAAGACAAAGATGGCTGCTGCTCAGTTTGACGGAGGTTGGTGGCGGTAAGTTTTGTGGCTGTTGATCTCTCTCTCTGCATGTACTGTTAGGAAATTTTCGCTATGTCCGCGGTCACGAGCGCCCGCCGAAAACCAGATTCCCGCAAAATCTTTCTGGGTGATCTTATACTATAATGTGAGGGTCCACAGCAAAACAGGTCACATGGGTCGGGATCAATTTTTAGAGTTTGAGGCACCAGCGGATAGTGGGCACTTTTCTGAGTATTTTGGTGCAAAAATCATGCAGATATCTCAAGGGATTGCAAAGTTACAACGTTTTGAAGTCCGAAACTTTGAAAACTGTCATTTTTAGAAATTCGCGATTGAAAGTCTAGATAATATTATTAATATTCATTTAGGCATATTTCAGGCCACAGGTATCATATCACGATGAAATTTGACATGCCTGTTTTCCTCATCCTGATGCCTATTACATGCAAGTTTCATATAGATTGAACTTTAGCAAAAAAAGTTACAATGTATTACAATAATTATAAGGGTCACCAGTTTCCGACTGAAAAACATTAAAAATTACAGAATCCAAAACTGAAGAGAACTGATACATAATTTATTTGATATTCAAGCTACAGTAAGAACAATTAAATTTGATTCTCCTGGGGTAGAGGTGGAGGAGGAAAAGGAGGAGGCATGCCATTATCGTTCTCGTCACTGTCAGGCCTAGCATCGGAACTGAAAAAAAAGAGAGCATAATGTAATGAATATGTATGTAAGCTAACAACAATTAAATCTCATTATTAGTATAAGAATTTCTATAAGCTCGATTCGTCCTTTTTACAGATGGCTTAATTAGGGGGTGGGGTGGAGGCGGACCCTTATCCTCGTCCCTGGTAGGGCCAACAGCACACTCAACACATACCCATGATCGAATAAACTTGAAGGCGGAGATGCAAATTAGCTGCCCCTCATGCATGTAGATAGTTCGTGGATGCTCTCTCTTCTTCTGGCGCTTCAGCTTCGAACTGCACGTCATGTCAGACACCTTGATTCCAGCAGCAATCAGGAGCATCATATTCTGTTCACCTGGTTGCAGACTTAGGTTGAAAAAAAATCAGTAGGAATAGCTAACTTACAATATGGATAGGCAGCCATGTCCATGTTCATGTTGGCCATCTCTTCAGGTGTGAACAGCTGGCTGCCAGGACCATTTCAGAAGTGCTGGCAACTGCATCTGGAGAAAAGAATTGTTTATAAGTCTGGTGCGCAACTGAATCAAACTAACTAAGCATCCCAGTAAGAATAAAATACACATCTGTAAGTTGATTGCCATGTACTGGTGCCGGTCATAATTACTACTATTACTACTACAACTAACAATGATAATAATTATTATTATTAATTGTCATATTAATAATTATGTGTTGCTCGAGTAATAATTATAATAGTCATTAATTCATTACAGTAATAATTATGCACTAAGTTCATCTTCATCATTCATGACTTACATCAAAACATCATTTAACATGATGAGCCCTTCAGATTTGTTCAGTTTAAGTATAATTGAGGGAAATTACACTGTAATAAAGGCTTACCTGAATTGCCGGGCTATCAGTCGTAGCAAGCAGTTCGATCCACCTGCACTGAAGACGATTCCTATCTTCAGTGTGTCACACTGACCCATACGTGGCCGTGCTAACAGTCCCTTCCATAATGATAATCCATGTTACATGTTTTGATTTAAACTCCTTGTGGCTTGTGACAAGTGTTGTCACCGCGGGGGGTCTTAGAAGTTCCAAATCACAGTCACAATCATCGACCGAGTCCGGTTCCTTGTCGTCATCATCATTAATCCAGTATTCGTCCATCAAATCATACACTTTTTGGTGATTTTCAGTTGAAGAATTGAAAACCCCGCGAGTTTGTCTTGCATCTCGAGAGAAATGGGTTGAGTCATGGGTTCATGACCCCGGGCTCAACCAATCAGTGAGCGAGCTGGTTCATTTACATATATTTTAGGTCAAACTACTGATCATAGTCATGACATGGTGGTTCTATTTTAAGCTTTCTGCTTCTTTCATTTTATTTAATATGTGACGTCGGACTGCATTATGAGAGAGTTTCCTTGCAGATCTTCTCATTGACATAAAATATGGCGGGTTTCGCTGGAAAACTACTGGCGATCCGGGGGGTCAAAAACCATGATAATCGGCCATTGTTTCGGACTTTTTTTTATAATGCCTCGAGGGTGCTGTTGGAAAATATCTTATTTGAGTCACTTAGAACGTTAAGTCATACCTAAAACTTTGGGATATGGTGCACGGATGATTTATGAAGGCTCTGAGCCCAAAACCTGAAAACCGCTTATAATCACTCCACATGGCGTTTTTCGATCATAGCTCGCTTTCGCAATTTGCGACTTGTGACCGGTTTTGCCGTGGACGCTCATATATGATCCTACGCATGACCCCCAATAAAGACCTGAGCTCTAAAACTGTGATAATTGCAGTTCTTGGAAATTTCCCGTTTTACAGTATCCTCCTGCTTCCAGAGTGTGGGTTTATGGCCTCCAAGGCAGTAGAGCGGAAGTGTACTACATGGATTGGGGCAACACTGACTGCGTGTCAATCAGTGATCTTAGGAGTCTACCTGACGAATATTGTGAAGTGGCACCTTTCGCTATTCCTTTCAAATCTATTGGTGAGTTCTTTTCTTTCATTGATTTGATGTTTAATTTTTCATCTTCAAAACCTGTTTTTCACAGATGGTTGTGCCAACCAACTGAGTTTACTGGAGACCATAAGAGTGAGTAGGATTGCCAGCAAAAACCAGGTCTGATACAAGTAGCGTGAATGCATGTTCAAATAACTTCTTTTTTTTATGTCCACAGGGTTTCATTGTTCCAGTGAGGTTTTACTGACAAAGTATCGTGGATTCCAGAAATGTTCTGCATTCATTTACCTGTAACATGTTGTAGACTATGCCTGTTATAATAAGATGTGATTGTACACATTTGATTTCTGGGTCAATAAATGTTTTCTTGTGATTGCATCATGATTTCTTTCTATTTTGTAAAGTCAAGTGCCTGTTCCTCAGTTTTTGAAACAAAATCAGCCCCCACCAGAATTGACATATTCCCAAGTCAACTCAATTGAGCAGCCTGCTTCAAGAGAACTTCAATTCATTCGGAACATTTTTAGATCGGTTCTATGGGGTTTTTTTAGAGTGACGAGAGACTCATTTTGAAAATTTCAGTCAAGTGTGAATGATATTCAAGACAAATTGACATACGACTTTCTTGCTCAGGCAGAATAGCTTGAAACGAGATGAGTGCGAGATTTATTTTATGGGAAATGTTGAAAGGACTGTTCAGTCGACGGCTCCTTCTACTGTAAAAATTGGAAATTTACTTTTATCCCGTCACTGCAATCTGGAATCGAACTCAATAAAAAAGCGAGATTTTAAACCTCTCAAATTCGATGTAGGCGCCTATCCAGGAATTAGCCCACAGCAATAATAATTATATCTGTTGTTTTTAAACCAGGGCCCTTTATACAAGTTTTGTATCTGGCTCTGATTGCTTCATTGTATTTCATTTCTTTAAGTTCATGTACGTATGTACACAATAATTATATTTTTTGAAGCAATAAACTATTATCTTATCTTATCTTATCTTATCTTATCTTAAAATAAGTCAGTCAAAAGGCGTCTTTTAGGTATGCATCCTCTAATGACCTCTATCATCCGTTCCTAGTTCAAAACATTCAGAGATCCTCTTTAATTGAGCACAAATATCCATCACTGTCACACCAGAACCCACGAATCTCTGTCTGCTAGGGGAGCGCGCTACACCTGCGCAATCGAGTCCCCGGTGTGATTTGAATACCTGAATACAATGTACTGAGTCATTGACCAGGTCCTTGCTTCTCTTGTAGAGACATCTTTCATGATCTTTCGTGCCCTCATTTGGAATGCTGTTTTCTGAAATGCTACCAAATACATGTATAATGATAACTGAATATCTGAAAGCCATCGAGAGGATTGCACGCCAGCCAACTGACTTAATTAATCTATTATTATGCTTATTACTGGTTATGCATACTGACACCCGAAACGTTTCCGAACGTATAGGTAAATATACAAAAGGGACCTCTCCATTGTTTATATATACAGAGTGAGCCAAAAGTAGTCTATCTACTCCATGTATAACGATCTCAATGTTTTTCAATGATGCTGCGCATTTCTGAGAAAGTGTTACAAAACAGATCGCTGTGTATAATCACAAAAAGATAAGAGAAATAAAAGCTTGATGTGGTAAGTCTAACATGTCATGCTAGTTGTTATTCCTATCATTTATACATGCGTATTCCAATTTCATCAACATTCATGCCGATTTATCTCAATTAATAGAGTGCACTCATCCTTCCGCGATATTTCCACTTTTGACGACAAACAGCTAGAGCCCCGCACCATGGATAAGCTTCATATCGAACGCATAATTAAGGCAACGCTAATATCTCGTACTATTGTTTTATTTGGGAGTGCAATTGAGACTGTACGTAGCACTGATGTTTATCTCCTAAAATCAAAATTAACAAACCAGATAGTTTGTATTGAAGGGCCATACAAGAGATGACATACCTTATTGCTCATTCAGGGGCTCAGCTGATTTTGCTCTCTTCGCGATCACACACCACTCGCATATAAATGTTCCTTCCTCAATCAATTTATTTTTTTGCATAAATGGGCGCAGAATAACATTAACAATACATACCAGATAGGTTTTTTTATGAATTGATACATTTTAGCTATTTTTATATTTTTGTTTTTAACATGGAGAAGATAGACTAATTTTGGCTCACTCCATCTGTATATTAATTCTGGCATGCGCATGACACATGAATGTACACACTGGAATTATTTATCAGACATCAGTGTAGCACTATCACCTTGGTATTTGGGCGCCATATTTTTGCACCAGAATTCGAAGCCAATTCTGGTTTTTAACATGGGCGAAATTATACAGCCGTTTTAATCTGACCATGGCTATGCCGTGGAAACATTTCCCTCTTCGACTTCAAGAAGTCGGCGATGACCATAGCAATTACGTTGTGGGTGAGCATTAAGTTTGGATCTGAGCCTTAACTATCTCCCCTACCTGAGCCGATATCAAAAGTTTCTCTGCAGATATTGGTCGGTCGTATTCCTCCCCTGTCGCACATCCCATAAATATGGCTGTCTTGAAAGAGTCCTAGCCCGGAGCTCGCCGGATTTGTCAGTTGTATCGGTTTGCTGTCACTTTTTGGCATTCAGAACGTGGTCAATCCATGTTAGATCTGTTATTTTCTGCTCGATGACGCATTTGTTGTGTGGTTGATATACTGTTGGAATATATACAGGTTGGAATATGCATGTTAACGAGCTTCATGGCCTAGCCAGAGATGCATATGTGGAGTGGAAGCAATCTGGGAGCTCCAGGCAGGGCCACCTCTTTGAGCTGATGAAGGCAACTAGAGCCCGCTTTAAATATGCTCTGCGTTTCATCAAGAGGAATGAGTCAGCTATGCGCGCTGATTCGTTGGCTATGAAATTAACGTGTAATAATGACAGAGAATTTTGGAAAGAAGTTAAGATGATGAATAACAGTAGAACCCCTCTGCCCAATAACATAGATGGATATACAGGTTCTACTGAGGTGTGTGAGTTATGGAGGCAACATTATTCCTCTCTCTTCAATTGTATCCATGATAATGAGGTGTATCTCTCCCCTGATGTTATGTTTGATAATGATATGATAATCAGGCCGAATGAGGTACAACGTGCAGTCGCTAAACTTGTGGATAACAAGTCGTGTGGCTTAGATGGTATTACTGCAGAGCATCTGAAGTATGCTGATGTGTCCATTGTTCCATTACTAGCAATGTGTTTTACAGGTTTTTTTGTTCACGGTTTTCTTCCAGAAGACATGTTATCTGTAGTTATTGTACCCGTAATCAAAGACAAGGCAGGTAAAATAAATAGTCGAGACAATTATCGTCCTATTGCTTTAGCCAGTATTATGTCCAAATTAATTGAGCGTATCTTACTTGAACGTGCAGAGGACACATTCATGACTGTTGATAATCAGTTTGGTTTTAAACCAAAACATGACACTGATATGTGTATCTATGCCTTAAAAGAAGTACTGCACACATATAATGCTTTAAACAGTACTGTGTTTCTTAGCTTCCTAGATGCATCCAAAGCATTTGACCGGGTCAGCCATGGCAAGCTGTTTAGGAAGTTAGAGCAGAGAGGAGTCTCCTCATATATCATTCGCTTACTTGTTTTTTGGTACTCACAGCAGACTATGGTTATACGCTGGGGTGATACCATGTCTACTTCGTTTCATGTCAGCAATGGAGTAAGGCAGGGAGGTATACTCTCCCCCTTCTTATTTAACGTTTACATAGATGGTTTATCTATTAATTTGAATGAATGTCCAACGGGGTGTTATGCTGGGTCTCTTAAGATCAACCACCTTATGTATGCTGATGATCTAGTCGTCTTAAGTCCATATTCTGCTGGCCTCCAGCAACTTTTGAATATTTGTACTGAATATGGTGCTGAATTTGACATTAAATATAATGCTGTAAAAAGCAATGTCATGATAGTGCAATGTAAGGGCAATACTCAAACTGTTTTCCCTGACTTCTATTTGTGCAATGAAATAATGAATGTTTGTCATGATACCAAATATTTGGGTCATATTATTTGTGATGATTTGTCTGATGACGCTGATATAAACCGTCAACGTCGAAAGCTATACGTTCAGGGAAATACTTTGGCTAGAAAGTTTTTTATGTGTACACCTGATGTGAAAGTCCAACTATTCAGAACATATTGCTCATCAATGTATACTTCGTATCTCTGTTGTCATTACAAAGTGGCTTCTATACGCAAATTGTATATAGCTTACAATGATGCATTGCGCATTTTATTACATGTGCCTAGATATCTTAGTGCTACACAAATGTTTGTTGAAGTTAATGTTCCTGGTCCTTTGCCTGCACTACGAAATATAATGTACCGCTTTATATGTCGGCTGAATAAGTCATCTAACAGCATTATATCTGCACTAGTTAATACGACATTGAGTGCGGTATCTTTAAATTCCAAAATTTGGCGTTTTTGGAATAAGTGTCTGTCATTTAGCAGCAATATGATCCTTTATTGACGTGTTCTTTGTTTTTCTATGTACACCTAATGCTTGTTTCTTTCACATTTTCCTTTTTACCTGTTTGCATGGACCATTGAGTCCGAATAAAAGTTTTGAATTGAATTGAATTGAAAATTGAACTGTGTCCGATTTGGCGATTTGTGACTCTTAGATCCACTCCACGCTTCAGAAGTATAAATGCAAAAGAAACGCAACTCAGGGGTTATGCCAATACCACATTTGAGGAATGCTTTGCTTAGACACAAATTTTCGGATGCAATAATTTTCACCATTTGGCAACACATTCCTGAATTTTCCAAGAAAACAAATGAATTTAACATGGTTTAATTGGAGAAACAATAGACATGCAATTATAAAGGGTCGAAGTAAAAATGTTTCAGTTTTCATAATCAGATATTCCCAGTCCTCGATCAGACTCACTCGCCAATAACACACGAAATTAGTTATTTGACAGGATTTTTGGACAAAATTTCTCAATTGAACTCTCAACTGTGCCCTGTTGGATGTTGGTATACAGCCATGAATCAGCGCTCTGTTGTTTTGTGGAGACGGGAGCTAGGGGGCGATTACTGTTAATTTGTCCTTCTTTGAGAAGTCTGCGATGACCATAACAAGGTATGGCTAAGCATAATTTTTCTGAAATCTTTGAATGTCCAGATATTCGTAACCAGATTTGGGATATTTTATGGGGATCTTTCAGAAGTCTCATTGCTTTCGAGTAAAGCATTCGCCATTGGAGCGCAGTATGGAGTATCATATTCCAGTTAATTTCATTTTCATCACCTATCAAAGTCATCTTGTTATGGGAAAAGGCCTCAGTAGGCCCCCCGACTCGAAATAATGCTTACCTGGGGTGCGTTTCACTAAGAATTCCTCCTAAAGTTAGGAGAATTTCGCTTAGGAGGCCTTAAGAGGTCTTAGTGAAACGCACCCCTGGATTCATGGATTGGCTGTGCAATGAAATCAATTTTAGATCACGAACGGATTGAAACTTAAAATCGTTGACTTGCGCACTATGTAAAACATACCTGGATTACATGGATTAACTACATGTAATGCCAATTATAGATCGTTGTGTTTCTTTTGCTGGTAAGAATGTTTCTTTCAAATGGTTTTCTCCATTTGTCTTCAAAACAATCACAATGGCTAGCACTTCAGTGAGGAAAATATTTATGTTATCCTGATCTACAGTTCTTTCTCTATCCGTATTTTTGATGCCTATCTAATTCTTGACACTTTTATGTCGTATTTGAATCGATTCTCGATTCTTCCCCGTTTCAGATTTCCGCGATTTTCTATGCATATCTCTGTTTGTGGGCGATAATCAGTGAATATCACAATACCAAATGGGGCAAGCCTAATTGACGTTGTAAGTCCTGAAAATCGCTACGTTTTGGATACAGGAACGGGGCATAGTCCACAGTTCGAGCTTTTAATCCATTTCATGTATTCAAAACATGTTGAACCAATCTCAATAGTCCACAAAGATAACTGTCGACGGCTTTTTAACACTTCAAAGACAAATACCCTGTCAATTACCATGAAATAAAATCTTACCCTTCCCCATCCCGCTAAACTTAGGCTAAAGGCACAGCAAACAATGTGGCAGCTCAATTAAAGGCTTATAGGCGACCGCAGCATTGAGACTGCATGCATCCCATCCTCTTCCCCCCCCCTTCTCCGCTTAAGCTGCTAGCTCGCATGCATAGCTCGCATAGGGCACGATACCTGCTTCAGTAAATAAAATAATTATATCTACATGTGCATACACGCAGTGATGCAAAGATCTCATTGAGTCCCCTGCCCAGTCTTCCCCTTCCCCTCTACTTGTATCAATAATGCGTCAGCTCCAAAATCATTCAACCAAAACAATGCTCCACTCGCTGAAACCAGTGATCAACAGATAATGCTGGGGTCGGCCGCCAAGCCCAACCTGTCATTTTCTAACGGCGAGTGGTGCTGCATACATGTTTTGTAAAGGGGAGCGGGCCGTGCCAGGCTCTACAGTGTCAGGGGAACAACTGACACCCCTCATGAGTGATAATGAGACTGATCCATATTAAGGGTTAAGCTATTACTACCAGAATGGAATCGCCTTTCAAGAGGGAATGATCGAGTGACACCCTTCACACATGTCGCACACAGTTTTAAAGCACATATGGACTTTACTTGTCCTTTGAATATTATGAAATCGGCAGACTATTTAGTTGGAAATCGAGAGCTGAAAATATTGTATATAGTACTATATATCACTATTCACTAGTATATGGAAGGAACATGGATTGCAGCAATATAATTATCAATATCAAAAGGGGTGTTGTCAAAATCTATTTTGAAATTAGCGCGGCTTTGTAGAGACGTGAAGCAATGAGCAGCATTACACAAGTGCTAGTACGAGGGTTGTTCGAAAAGTTTCTCAGTGTAACATAGAGTGCGTTATCGCAGAAAGTTGAAATTTGACTTGAATATAAGTTCAAGGGATGGGGAACTGAATTTTAAGTGATGTTCTATTGACTCATAGCACCAATTGATAGCATTCCGTGCCAAAAACACCATGCCTGGGTGCAAGCGTAAGGAAATAATGCATTCCGAATATTGGGGTTAGCATTGGGCCTATGGGAGAATGGCTTCCATTGCGAAGTATAGGAGGCAAACGTCAGATGGGGGCTTGCTGTGATTGGTCCCGTTCCCCTCGTGAAGCTAACAATTTCAGCCAATCAGAGCAGATCATCTTCGCCATAAAAGGACATCTTTGTTGTTTACGAAACGAAAGCGCATGCGTGGTGCACTCTGGCTGACCTTTTTACTGTTTCAGGATGAGAAACATGGTAGGTGTCCTAGAAAATCGCTTGTTAAAATAAGAAAAATAGCGAAAAATATTTTTTTTTGCGCCTGACTGGTGGCAAAATGATTATTCTATCTATTTCCGAAAAGAAAATAAAAAAATATCCAGGGGTTTAGTCGCAGGACACGCTGATATGACAAGGCCCATTGTAAAAGATGGGGAACTTGGTGTTTCATCACAGCTCCTGACGTCACGCCTAGTTAGCAATATATCTCCCGCGAAATCGTTAGCGATGATATTCCTTGTGTGGGCCAGGCATAGGAATCATTTTTGGTGCAACAAATAACGACTCAAAGTCCATTTTTAACCAGTTCTCCCTCCCTTTAACTTTCCAGATAAAAATTACAAGCATTGAATTTCCCAGAAAGTCACTTGATCACCTCTGGCACTAAATTGAATGAAGCAGGGGTCAGCATTTTGTGAAGATGCGGCTAACTCCTGATTTACGCCCTAATTCATAATCACAAATTAAAAATGGCCGGGCATTTTTTATGCACCTCCCTAGAGCAATTCCCGTGTTATCTAAATTTTCTGTTTATAAATATTCATTCAATTTTCATCACAGCAAAACCAATACCCAAGCAGTGTACTGAATTAAAATTAGCGATCAAATTGTGACCGTGGGTGGTCACGTCTTCAGGGCTACTCAACTTTTCAGCAAGTTGCCTGGGTAATGGGGTTCTCTACCGACGCAAGAAGCGAGTTCACAAAACAGATTTCAATGATTTACTTCTTGTTTATTTGAGGGCAGAACGAGAGCTAACTAAACGAGTGCATGCTTGTATGTATGTATAATATGTATATATAATGTATATATAATCTTCTGCGTAATCAAATCACCTTTGCCCCCCAATTCGTGATAACTGCAGGTCACTCAGTACAGAGCGATACCATAATTTACATAATAATCGTCTCAATCTATTTTTCCTTTGCTCCCTGATTCGAGATAACCGCCACCAATCTCGTTAACAATTATTCATTCATTCAATCACATCAATCAATTAAATCAATACACCTGGTGTATCGGTTACAAAATGTTGCGAGAAACTTTTGGCACCTGAAATGAGGCTTTGACAGTGATATTAGTAGAAGTGTGCTCAATCAGAAAATAGTTATGTCAGGGAAATGATAAAGCTATATGTGATCTTGTGAATAATTGAGCACTCTATTTAACCTTCAAATTTCACATCTCCAGCACTGCTCGTTGTATGTTAACTTTTCGAGCAATCCAGTACTAAAATAATGTTAACCTTTTATATTCTGTTGCAAACAGGAAATGTCAATCATCCAAGCCAAAACCGATCACCGCGAAAAATACCTATTGTCCTTTGAGATTTTTTCTATAGGTTTAGGCTTCCTAATTAAGTAATTAGTGTTACGTACACACACATCATGTACTAGGTCTCTGATCACATTTGATAAAATCATTAGAAATGCAGTTTTAATAATACCCCCCTCACACACCCTACACCAGTTTGCTTATTTTCATTTTGGGTTTCAACTTATCAATCTAATCCCTGAAATTTTGTTTGCAGGGAGCTAAGGTGGAGGACCACCGGCGAAAATGGGATCGCTCCGAGTACGAACGCCTGGCCATCGAGCGCAAATTGGACGAACGGCAGCGCATAGAAGAAGAGGTTCAGAAGAAGAAAGACCCCCCGGTGCAGAGGGAGATGCTCAAACCAAGAGAATACAAGGTGAGGAACGAGGCATCCTGATTTGAAATTTTTGAATCAATGTTCTCTCTTTGAATAGGTTGATCTGCAATCGCGACTGAATAAATCTCAAGTTATCACTAAAACAACTCCCTCATGCCACCAAGGAGGGTGAGTGGAATGACCCTCTTGTGACGGTCACGCTTCTATTTCTGTGTGTGTAGATACTACTGCAATGTCTGTGACTGCGTTGTGAAGGACTCCATCAACTTTCTTGATCACATCAATGGAAAGAAACGTAATTTGCCTTAGATTGAGTTTACTTTCCGTTATATTCACCGTGGATTTTTGTGTGTGTTTTCAGATCAGAAGAATCTCGGGATGTCGATGCGCGTCGAGCGTTCTTCATTGGATCAAGTGAAACAAAGGTTCGAATCAAATAAGAAGAAAGCTGACGAGAAAAAGAAAGAGTACGATTTTGAAGAACGTGTGCGAGAACTTAAGGAAGAGGTATGCCTTTTGATTTTAGTTAACAATTAGCTAATGAGATTTAAAAAAAATTCAAATTTGCAGGAAGAGAAACACAAAGCATACAAAAAGAACAAACGAAAGCGCCGGGCGCAGGATGCTGATCTGGACGGAGACGAGATGGATCCGGAAATGGCCGCCATGATGGGATTTGCAGGATTTGGGGGCTCCAAGAAATCATAAATAAAATGTTTGTACAGATTTGTTTATTTTTTTTATTTATTTTTTTTCTATTGTAGTATTAATCATTCACAAACCAGCTGATGATGAAGCGTAAAATAGATATAATTTGTTATTAACTTATTATCCACTTGTAAAACACAAGTGGATAATAAGTTAATAACAAATTACTTTTACATCCAATCAGCATTAAGCTGACAATCACATGTCATGTTCATAGTTGGTATATTTTACTTTTTACTTCATTAGGTTCATTTGTTATTGAGATAATTAACTACACTATAAATCATTCAAAAGTGAAATATGATTTATTTTTCAAAGAAGAAAACACATCACACATCAAATTTTACATTTTAATATACATTGTACTAGTAAATATTTTTTTACTTTTGATATTCATGTAGATTTCTAATCAAATAACGCGATTAGAATTAACTCAGAAAGTGAAAACACTCCTTTAATATACATGTATTCATAAGATAGGAAATTGCAAAATACTATCATTATGTTCTGTTTTCTAATATGTTGAAAGACAGTAAAATAAGTCAAGTCGAGATGTTAAAAATTAACTACAGTTTGGAAGAGCACTAGCATGTGGCATCTGCATAATATATATTACATAAGGTGAAACGAGGGTAATCCAGGTCTTTTTTTTTTTATGATGTTATATAAATATATAAAGTCTAGGGCAAAGTAGCGGATTTGACTTTGATCAGAAGATCAATAAGGTTGTAGAAAACAAGTTTCAAAGACAAGCCTCCTTCTTGCATGCCGGATCACCGATGTATACCAAATATTATAAGATAAAAAATAAATTATAAAATCTCAAATATTGATCAAAAGCACACTTGTTCATAATAATAACTTAATAATACTCTTAGCAAAGAAATGCAGTTTCTTTTGGATGCACAAGGTCATTCTGTCAAGATTGTTGGATGGTGAGCATTTCAAGGAGGAGGGATTTGATAGACTGAAGTAAGAAATAGCGGTTGGCGTCCATGGTGATGATGCACTGTTCGACCAGTTCACAGATAACTTTTTTAAGATTGCACAGAAATGAAGCGTCGTTCTTTAGTCGAGTGTTGAACATGTTCAGGAAGTATGTGTACAAATGCCAGACTTCTTGCTCGAAAACCTTACGTGGCATGTTGAATTGACCTGAAAATAATGAAAGGAAATCAACCACTAAATCAATCATTAATACTTTCAAGGAGGCAGATCTATTTTTGGATCATCACCAGTTACATGAACATGAAATTAACATGCGAAGTATTGTGTGCATATGATTATGTAACAGCCAACCTGCGCCACCATCTGCCGCAGTCTTGGAACCACACGTACACCCTCCCCCCTCGACTTGACCCTTGACCTGGGCAAGTAGAGGAGAAGGAGCACACACCTTCTCCAATTCCGCCAAAAGGTCCTTCCACGATCCGTGATGACACAAACACTGAATATCCCTCCGCGGTTCCTCTTTGACGGTCACTTGTGGTCGAGGAGCCAGTGAGAGGATATCTTCGCAGTAGGTGACCTCGCCTTCTTCCTTATTCCAGGTGTAACGAAGCACTGTCTCGTCGAGGGTAAACATCTCCCTAGGCTGAAGACCTCTCGCTAATCTAGATGTCACTTGTTCCACATTCACTTGCAATCCGCTCAAATAACAGCCGTCTTAAGTGTTGCTTAATTCTCGCGATCGCAGCGTTAATTCTTCGCAGATTGCATAACATTTGGCGATGTTTCCTACGATTCGCCTGAGCTTGCGAAATGTCGGCCTCTGACACACACTCGATCTACGCATGTTGCAATCGTCCACGTGGGTCTGTTTACTAACAATATGTGACGTCACTAGTCATGTGATGTCTGAGATTCATAACGTATATTGGTAATGCGTTATGATTATTCATTGTTTTCCCCGGAGAAATTTGCTTAATCATAAATCTTGGTTTGCGCACCGAATCTCATCTTCATAATGTCACTTCCATATGCATAAACGTGTTTTTAACTTGTTATCATTAACAGAAATATTTCGACGTTGCTGACTCTTTATATAAATATTATCACTATATTATGACATCTAATCACAAATTAAATTTTAATCGAACTATAGTATGACTAACTTCAATATTTAAAAAAGTACTCGCGAGTGCAGAAGGAAAAGCGTTACAATTCCAAGTGGCTTAAAATCGTTGCATCGTTACTTACACAGGGCGATTCATAAGTCTATTCACAACACATTAGGAATGTTTAATGTCGCGTCGTACAAAATGCCCTTTGCTCGGAAAACGCGCGTTGTATATGTTGTTAAGCCTTTTTTTTTTTTTTTTTTGCTCAAAGTGAATAACCTATTCACAAAATGTGAAACATGAATGCATTAAATAATTGCTGTAATAAAGCCAAAGTGAACCAATTATGTTATTTACTAGTGCAAGCATCCCTCGAATGATTTTGTATCATACATGTTATGATTAGCACAATAATTGTTAGTGCGATATGGTAAACACAGCCTTTAAGCAAAATTTCGTTATTGCCAGAATATGCTGTGGGTATATTAGCTAACCACAACACAATGATATAATATTGACCGGTTATTCAAGCGAAAAAAAAAAAAAAAAAAAATGTGATAAACATTACTCGCCGGGAGAGTTGAATGCGCGTCATTACAATGAATATGAATGAAATAATTTTAAGTGTGGTCGTGTCGTAATCACGAAATTACTTGGGAAGAAAACCAAAATAAAATATATTTTTGGGGAGGAAGGAGTGAAGTATATATTTGTAAATAAAGGAATATTCCAGAAATTTTTGAATAGAGCAATCGGTGACCCGTCAAGGTCACTTGTGCATGATATGGGGCCTAGCAGTAAACAGGTTGACCTTGAAACATGTTCCTTCCCTATTGCCAGTACCCAGTATTTTAAAGATGCAAGATGTCACGATTCACAAGTCGACGGGTTAACGCTCAGTTCCTGGTACGTTGCACACTTCCTGGTCTAGCTATCAGCCTATTACCAGTTAATACCTATTTACAAAATGAATTACATGTGTACTAGTATACTACATGTATTTGCGTTCGCGGCAATATTTAAAATTCCTTTGGAACTGATCAGAAATAATCCATCTCATGAAGTGTCTGGATCCAAAAGAACTCTTGGCCATGATTATGTGTATAGTATAGTATGCGTGTAGTATAGTATGCGTTTTTGGGGTCGACAGGTGCACTTACACATAATTCCACAAGTGGTGAAACCAAGGATTATGTCAAGTCTTGGTTACATAATGCATCATTGTTTGAGAAGCAGACGACGGTGAAATCACAGGTCGAAGGGCGAACGGGCATGACATGACATGACAAATCATCAGAATTCTTCTCAATGACAAAATGCGCGATAAGGACGTGCATCGTATGGCTGCCATGATAAAGGGATATAAGTGTGAAATTGCGCAAACAGGTGATAAGAGCCAATGGAACCGATTCGTATCTGAGAACCTCTAATTGCCGTGCATTATTGCTGCGAGTAGAGAATATCACTAGAAAGAGATGAAAAGGAACACGGGAGAATTAGGGCCACCCGGTATATTATTTTATTCGCACGGGTCACAGGACGAATCTATTTCCAGAACATTCCAGGGAGTGTCAGGGGAAGGAGCTCCGTAAACAAAACAATAGTCTAGATCTTTCATTCCAATACATAACAAATGATGAGTCATCAAGGTCACATGTACACACAATCAAATCGAAAACAAGTCTCTCTGTGCATTCTACTTCAACATCCACACATTATACGAACTGTAATCGATTGTTCCCCGTTATGTACGCTTAACTGATATCTACTGGACAGTTTCCAAGTATCATCGATCGCTGTACACAAATAGATGTGTATATTATGCTCAATTCGATGGAACATATACAATAGTTGGAAACTAACCAGTAATAGTTTCCATTTACATTACGGAAGTGGATATAAGGATCTTTAAACTCATGAACACGCATGTAAGATATAATTATACGCGGATATAATTATATACATGTATAAAAATAGATTCTCCGTTCACGACTATTGGGCAGTAATGACAGCATACTGATCGAGTGGTCGTACGTGACTCGATTAAATATTCAGACGAACATACGTATAATGTAGCCCTATACAGCTGATCCCGATAGCCCGTGAATCATATTTATACATATTTATGTGGCATTTGAGATATGCCTATGTATACAATGTAATGCAGACGCTATATGAAGCTGCCGCCTGTTTGTGTTTCGCCTGATAATAGTATGTAACATCTATACATGTACTTTGGTCTCGATTCGAAAGGCATGAAATCAGAATGCGTGTTGGGGTCGAGTGGTATTTGTTATTCAACGGTAAACAAGAATGTATGCTTATAACCTATGCCTGATAGGGACACGATATAGGATGCGGTCGATAGGACAATTGCTGCTCACAAGTCAGAATTCTTAAGCGATACGTAAGCACAATTCCCCAAGACCCTAACCCGCGCGGGTCCCTTATGAATTCGGACTTGAAGAGTCGTGAGCATTACGTAAGAACGGATCCTCACAATATCGGATACGGGGTGTGCAATGTGCAAGCATGTGTGTAAACAGTGCTATAGCATTAAATGATTATGTTTTGATGGCGTCCTGTTCACTTATCTCTTGGATATTTTACCTCTCTCGCTGCAAAAAAAAAAAAAAAAAAAAAAAAAAAAAAAAAAAATGGCGATAAATCACTTTTTTTTTCTCCAATACCACCCAGATGCCTTGCACAATCCGTGATAATGGTTATGTTATTGGCCGTGGCTCCTCGCCCGGTAGAGTGACGGAATGACTGCATGACGCCAATGTGAAATCATTTCATAATTTTGATCATTGATGAATATCATTATGACGAATGCAGACATGCACAAGCTCCGAATGTATGAGACCATCCGCGAACTTCTTTTAACAACGACGTGATGCAGCCTCAGTGCTAAGGGAGTCTCTCTTGTGCAATTGTACAGTTTTGGTCTTGGCAATCATTGATGGCCTTCGCAACTTGCTCATAATTTGAAAATCTGGCTCCGACCTCCATCTTTGTTGCCACGCACGTGACCCCCGAAGTCGCCCGAAAAAGTAAACTTCCGTTAGTTTCCGACTTTTCCCGAACGAGGCCAACCGGATAGGGAGCCCCCGAGTCTCCTCGTACGGTTCCCAGGTAGATAATTACATTCATAATATTGTATTATAATAGGGATCGTTTGATTGATTGGATGTTTTCAATGATCTGTTGGATGCCGGCATTAAATCTTTCCCTTTTAGCCTCATAATAAAAATGATCGAAGAATGAAGTTAACGAAGTGAACGAAGATTGTCATAAATTTCAGTCATTGCATATTCATCATTTGATCTCTGATACCTGGAAGTAAGAACATCTCCAATCATCAATCATTGATCTCACAAAATTGCACTCTTAAACCTTTGAACTGCATTCATAACCAAATAGATATCGATCAACCGTGTTTTTTTTTTTTTTTTAATCTTGACACAAGGCACATCTCGAACGCTTTGTCATCATTTTGACCCGAAAATTTATTTTTCACCAGTACAAATCAATCAATTTAAAACATCACCTACTAACAGATCAATTTGCATCGCACAAAAACATGTTTTGCAATCGGCGAAATTTCGAACTCAAGATAAGATATTACAGAAAAGCGGTAACACTAACAAACAGTTATAAGTACATCATTTTTAAACCGTGTATTTATTTATTTGTTCAACATCATTTTATGATTTTGTGGTCCGTGATCTCCGAGAGGATCTTTAAAATATCGCAATATACGAGGGTTTTTCGAAAAGTTCTCGGCCTAACATGGAGCGCGTTATCACAGAAGGTTGAGAATTGGCGTGAATATAGGTCAGCTTTTCGGATGAAAATGGCGAGCACTGAATTTCCCAGAAAGTCACGTGATCATCTCTGGCACCAATTTGAGTGATGCAAGGGTCGACATTTCGTCAAAATGCGGCAGACTCCTGATTTACGCGCTAATTCAAAATCAAATTTAGACTATTAACCATTGACGGATATCTCCGATATTTTCCTCATAAATGCATCAACGCAATGAAAAATAAACGTGTTTGTAAAATTTTGATGGAATTATTATAAAATAGTCAAATGAAGCCCAGAAAAGAGCACTAGTAATGGCATACAAAATATGTGTCCCTTATGGTGATTAAACGTTAATAAAAACGAAAAAACATTGTGTGAATTATACAATTATTTTACAAACACATTTTTGTGTTCATTTACATGTATATGCCAAGTTTTATAGTAATCAATACATCCAAAGTTGTCCTAACCGTCCCGTAAACACGTTTAACACAATCCTTTTATGGCATTTTTACGTTCCAACCAAACTTTATCTCACAAGATGATATTCGGGCTCAATATTATATTTCATTGAAAGAGCATTATTTATTCCTTTAATGAGATACTGAAGTATCATGGTACGAATCTAAATATTATAAAATAGAGTGATATAATTATCCAGAATTGTGCATAAATATACGGGTTCAGTCAATGTTTTGTCCCTCAAAAATATTAATTCAAACATACGTGTGTAATGGCATAAAACAAACTAAATTATCAGTAGGACAAAATTTTAAGGCAGCAACAGATACATTAGGTATATATCTTTTTCACGTAATACAAATACTTAATATATGTGGCGATATACTTGTATTTAATGACTGCGCGGCCATTTCATCGAATGATGATAACCTCGAAATTTCACGTCTCTAGTACTGCGCGTTCTGTGTTTAGGCCGAGAAATTTTAGAACAACCCTCTTAATGTACTCACAAAACACACGAAGAAACAAAAAATAAGAAGAAAACTATAAATGACAATACTATATCCATGTAATAATAATAATAATAATAATAATAATAATAATAATAATAATAATAATAATAATAATAATAATAATAATAATAATAATAATAATAATAATATAATAATAATAAAATCAACATCACCCCTTTACTTATCAGATCTTCAACAATATATATTTCGCGATTATTTGCATGTTAAGCTGATTAAACATAATACATGTAATATTAAATCTGAAATTTTATTGCTAAAACCAGTGTCCCCGACTCATCTATTTATAAGCTCATCGGTATTGCCATGGCAACCAAACAAAGAGTCAAAGACGTCGATTTTAACGATGATCGTCAACACGGCTCAACAGCAGAAGAACCGCGCCTGGATTCGCTGCAACATCGATGCAGACGCCTCGGCGCATGCGTGCCCTGGAAGGGGAGGGGGAGGGGAGCTTGCTTTGTGGCATTTCATGTCCTCGATTTTCAGGCATCAATAATTCCGATCAACAAACGCTTCCGACTGTTCACACGAAAAACACAAAAGATGCTGCGTTTTCTTTGTTTCCGTGGAATATGAAAGTCACCTCATTCGCGGTTTTCTTTGAATTACCCGAGTCGTAAAACTCGCAAATATGAATTAATAATGAATTTAATTACTGTATGTGTTAATTATGTATGAACTAAATTGACTGATGTGTTATGTAATGATGCTAAGACCTCTCCAGGTGATCTGAATAATAATTAACATCGAAATTATGTTAATTTTATTGAGTGCAGAGTTATTTCCATTGTGAATCATACATCTCGATCGTTTATCCGATTATGTGATCACTGTCAAGAATGGAGGCCAGATAATTCGTTGCTATTATCAATACAATGGCCATAGTGACTACTTCCTCAATGCTAGTATGCAATAAATTATGTAATAGAGTAATTTCAATGCCTGCATAATCATTCTGCTATTATGATTATCAAGCCAGTAATATAAAACATCCAGTTATACCAAGAAATCAATCAAATTCGAAAATTCAAATCCACTTCCACATGTCACATGTTTATTCTTTGTATGTTGAATAAATGAATAAATTCTGAACCAATAGAGAAAAAAATAATAATCAACAGATGTTATGAATAGTTTGAACTTTGAACCAATTACATGTTAAAATAAATGAAAAATATAAATGAAAGTATACTCACGAGACTTGGGAATAGGAAGGAAAAAAACAAAACAAAAACAGATCCAATGAAATTTTGAAAAATTTGGAATGTGAAAAAAGAAAAGCAAAAAAAAAAAAAAACACAAAAAAAAAAAATTCCAAATAAATTTGATGACACTCAGAGGAAGCCAGTTTTGCTTCAAATGAAGAGAAATTAATTAATATGAGATGGGAAAAGTTAATTTTTTTTTTTTTCTTCTTTTGCGACAAGAGGAGTTTAAAAAGATGACTGAAGAATGTTATCTGGCAGCGACCACTGAAGCAAGGGCGCCCAATCCGACAAACGTGTATAGAAGTCCCTTCCAAATGCTGTTCTCGACGCCATTCGGTTCTGGGAAATATCGATCAAACGCATCCTGTGTAAAAGAAAAGGAGACATATTGAGAAACTATTGGAAAATATGAAAAATATTAAGGTCATAGAGCGATCCAATTCATGAATCATAATTAAGACCATAAATATTATTGTACGTCAGTGAGACTGTGTACAATTCACAGTATAGCATTCGTTGGATCACCCTGAATTAATTATGGCCGGCGTGTTCGATCGGGTGATCGATTGATTGATTGGCACAGAGTATGAACCACAAGATCTGAGTGGTTTCGCACTTTCACTTGAGCCTGTGATAATTAACAGTAAATATGCTATAAATATTTAGAACCAGTGGAAAAATTAACCTGAAATACTGTTAGTAACCATCTAGGAAGAATATACCAGTAGATTTCCGCTGATAAATGCTAATTCGAAATTCGGAAAATTTCCGAAGAATCCAGGACGCCCACGCGAATCAATCGAACGTGACGAGTTTCCAGCTTTTTCGAATAATAAAACTAAAAATAAAACAGGGTTTCGATCATGAGGTCTCGTGATAAGAAGCAGTTTTCGCTCCAACGAAGCAGAACTAACATAACATACATGACCGACATTCCGCTCACATTACATTCATGAAATCATCATATCCTGCGGGGAAAAAAAATGTCTATAAAAATACGAATTTTTCTTCCCTGGCTAATTAAATGTAAAGCGTGGGAAAGAGGCGTTAAAAGAATGCTTCGCAAAAGACTCGAGTAGGATTATTTAGAATAATAACATTAAACGCGCGGTACTCAGAAGCAAGACTTGTTTATGAGATGTTGATGTCTGAACAGAGAACGTTGCCCCGCATACATTATGCAAATGCGCCCCTCATGAATAATCGATCGAATCGGGGAAACATTTACCAGACGTCTACAATTGTACGCTGTTGTACAGCGAGCACGTGCGCCTGACGTATGTGACCCACTCTCTATTTCTGGCACAGAGCCAAGAATAGGAGGCGTTCAACTATGCCAGGAATTCGGATCCAAACAGATTACATGGGTTATAATGGCTTCAGCCTCTTGAATGTTGATCAACTTGATGAAACAACAATTCCAAGAAATGTCCTAGTAATAATATGAATCATTAACGCTATGCGTTGCGTAATATGATATTATCTTGAATGGTAACTCAAGCGTGTCATTATGACTTGGAATAGTCACCAGTTCTCGATAAATCCGGTTCTTGTTATATTCAACAGCCATGACAGTCATGAATAATCATGAATACAATCAGCTTGAACTGGTTATTAACTTGTTATTTATCAGCAACTTATCACTCAGTTTTTATCAGCTGATTCGCGAGCGGTTGACTTTAATCAATTAATGTAAGTCTTTAACCGGTACCAAATACATGCCAAACTCCTCACATGAAAAAGTGCTAATCTAAAAATATCTATAATTGTTGATCAGAAATGCTGCATACAGTTCTAGGCAATAGGCATACATGCAAAATTAAGATGTAAGTTCTTCAATGGCTTTATTCTTTACCAGTAAGAATAATTCAACAATTTGCCTTCCAACTAAATTAGTTAACAAGAGAAATCAATTCATTCTATTTAACCTGAATGATAAAAGACAAAGCGTCCAATTACCTATTTACCAGTTGATTTTGAGTCTCAATGCCAACGGTCAATTAACTTCAAATGATTCCCAAGATGTGTCGGTCAATGTTTCTTTTTATGTTCATGATCTATGAATCTTAGATTGAAGTTCTAAAAAAAAAAAAAAAGATCTGTACCAGTCATCCAGAACTGCTTCAAGCCACAATCAGGGCCAGGTGCTGACTGCCGCTATCTATTAATACTGTAGGGTGCTAAAGTGTACCGGTTAGGTTAAACACTTGCCATGATCTCTCGAGGTGGTCGATGGGACTCTTATGACAAGAGATTCATGAGAATGTCATCTGAATCTGTTGTCCTTGCAATCCCTGATTCATACTCGAAAGCCATCACTGCCATGACACCATCACCCAGATGTTATAAACTCAATTGTAAGTTTTCAAGTTTTTAACATTAGTCTTAAGAGCCAAAATACAAGACCTGATCTTATTAAAAAAAGGTCAACTCACTAGTGAGTATGCTAATACACAAGCACTGAGGCACAGGTGTATATTATTCAATATTAGTATAAATTACCCCCTAAAAAAAGATAAAAAGAGTATCTTACCCATCCACCCTGCTTCACTATCCAGGGAGTGAGGCGAAGGGAGACGAATTCTGCAAGTAGTTTCGTAACTGTAGGGACTAAGTGTGAGAGTTGAGGGGAGGTGTGGAAGTGTTGAGCCAAAGCAGAGGCAAAGGCGAACAGAGATACAACTCGACCCCAGTTCAATTGTCCGTCACTCAACATTTCACCACACACATTTACAAACACCACAGGGAGGGTCTCTTCTTCCAGTGGAAGTAGTCTCTTCACAATAGAAGTGAACACGATTGGGTGTTTGTGTAAAACTTCATCCACAGTTCTCCGTAGGGTGATTGCATGGTGGTTGACTGGAGGCAGCGAATCCTTCATGGTCCTGGATGAAATTAGGTCTTCGGCGAGGATTTCGGCCATCCTGCTGCATTCATTCGGTCCGATTGGAGCCAGAGGAGGCCGTTTAGATGGGTGGCTCACTGATATCATATCCGAAATACTCGTTCCGATGCTCATATTCATATTTTTTGGTGTTTTTTCCACAATTTCTAAGCTCACAGTTTCATGATGCTTCTCGCTTCTCGCTTCGTCAATCGAACAAGGAAATGCCGAACGCGCTCGGCTAACTTCGGATGTCATCGGCTGAATGACGTCACGATTGAGTTCCGCGGAAACCTCAGGGAAGCCTTTCACGATGACGTTTGTTGCTAAATATAGACACGATCAGGAATTTTCCAGCTTTCTTTGTCGTTGTATTATAACTAATCTAACATGCTATGAGATGCGAACTTAGGAAAGATCCCCGATATTCGGTTCCGCTCTGAATTTATCTATATATCCAGTGGTTATTGGCTAATCCTATGCATCACTCAGTGACTCCAGGGATAATTAAGGGAAATTTTGAGGAGATTATAATAGCTGGGGGGTTGATCGGGAATTTTCCAAGGATCCCTCCAGAGGATAGTCATAACGCCCTTCGTCATCAGGATTTGAGGGTATATTACGATATTGGCGATTATCTGTGGTCAAAGATTAAGGAATTAGGATTTATCTTTTATATCTATCGTCCTGCATCTGATACATATATTCAGAGTTAGATATTATCCAGATACAACAACAATAATAATGATGAAAGATTTATTTATAAAACGCAAATATAAAAAAAAAAAAAAAAAAAAAAAAATAATATTTCTATACGCAATATGGCTAGTATATACATAATACAGGGAGTACAATTTTCATTCCCAGGTATCATTGGGATGAACTGTAAGAAGATGTTTGCAACCCAATTATACTAACTAGACAAAATCTATAGAATCCTCACAAACTTCAACGTATTTAGATGCTGAGGGGACTTTTCATGAGACATGTGACTACTGTAGCCCTAATGAGTTCAATAGTGTTGATCGTTGAGGTTAATTAGGCTTGTACAACGTTGTAAATGTTTGGATGATAGCGTAATTATAGAAACTTTTGCACAACGTTTAGAATAAAGGTAGCCATTAGAAAGCTTTCCATATAACGAAATATTATGCAATACTGTATAGGTTCAGAATATCTACCAAAGTGTAGGAAGCGCTGCCCATATATCACGAATATTTATTTCTTTGGTTGTAAGGGCCCCACCGAAGAGACTGTACTTTGAATCGAACCCTTACACTTCACTTGGGTTGAAAATACAACGCTCTGCCACTGAGCCATGCATACTGGTGAAGATGGCTATTGATAGAAGCGATCTTAGTCAAAATACGATAACATTCGCCATGAGAGAAAATTCAATTTCGCATGTATCAGATTTAGCTAGAAACTATGTGACACTGTGACACATGTTTTGTGTACGGCACAATCATACAATGTTGATTGAAGTGAGAATCATAACGCACTTATATATTCCCTATAGAGACTATAGGGACCTAAGCAGAGAAGTGGAGTTCTTTTAAAAGTGGAGAGTTTCTACAATAGCGGTCGGATCGTTTAACCAGCCTCGCGATGCTGTTTTGAACACGTTGAAGTCTATTGATTTGAGAAGCAGGAAGACCAGACATAACAATAATAATTTATTTCGTACAAAAAACATGTACAGGAAAAATTAACGAATAAAGAAAAACAAAACGATAAAGGTAATGGTAAATATAAATGCATACAATAATCAAAATGGGAAACTAGGCTGTGCTATACAATGGGTGAGAGAGAATTAACCTGTGTTGAACTAAAAAAAATTAAAATAATAAATAAATAAACTAAACGACAAAATACAGATTTGCATCAATTCAAGAGAATAAACAATCAATTAATACACAGTGAATTAATAATAACAACAAAATACAGATATGCATCAATCCAAGAGAATAAACAATACATTAGTACAGAGTGAATTAATTAAAAACAAAACATCAGCATGATCGAATTCATTGGATACGCTCAAAATATTGTCTCTTATACATGTATTGCATAATTCTTTGGTACCCATTGCGGTTGCATTATTTTCTTCAGATGTGGTGTAACGAGTGAAATATGACTGAAACAGCATGATTTGACTATTAAAACCAACAGAAGATCGACAAAAGGAAGAGAGTGAATAAATGACCCATCTAGTCTATTATTGCTGACAGAACAGCTGAAATGAAAAGTTTCAAACCAGTGTAATAATAGAAGGGAATTTTCAGGAGAATTCATTAAACTCAACTATGTTACAATGAGTACGAGGAGGTACCCTCCAAATCCTGCGGATAATTTTCCGCCAGGCAACATAGAATTCATTAAGTGACGGTAAATCGAATCGCCATAAAACGGCACCGTAAATGAAAATGCAAAAAGAATTAAATAACTGTGCAACAACACTCGAACTACAAAATCCAAACCTAGCTAATAGAAGATTTGCTGAGGCCACTAGTTTCGACTCGAGATGTAATTTCTCGGGCACAATTGGGACCTATAGTACTTCTAAGTCGATTTATATACAACATATGGTGATGAGTCGATGGGACCATATAAATGGGGGAGGGGGGGGGGAATAATTAAAAAAAAAAAAAAAAAAAAAAAAAAAAATTCATAATAATAATGTGAAAATAAAATAAATTGTTGTCTTTTAGGGGACAATCATAGGCCCCGCTGCTGGGCACTAATTCGTTCTGGGTTGTGAAACTTAAAGTTGGTGATGGGACCAACTTCGTAATTTTATTTGAATGGATTTGAGGGAAAACATATTCTCTTTGAAAGTCTCCCAAACGACGCCTCTGGCCTCGCCATGCACTGTATGCTCCGCCCAAATAAAGTCCATTGAGGTGAGTATATATGCATGACTCTTGCCAAAATGCTCCAGAATGGCAAACAGCACAATTCTGATTGGCGGCCAAATCATGATCGGCATCAAATGTGGTGAATTGTGTCACATTGGAGAACGCCAACAAGTCTCCTGAAATGGGAAAACATTTTATATCTTTAATCTCGTGAACTCAACTGAGGACACCTTTGCGTACCTGCAGTTCCACTGTAATCCGAACAGAGCATTCGGTAATTGTCATCGGCGTCTCCCACAGTAAATCTCTGGTATTCAGCATACGCCGTGACGTCATCAAAGTCCGCCATGTCAACTCGAAGTACTGTGAATCCTGAGGTAGTCAGGGCATGCAGCATCTCATTGCCTACGAGGAGATTGCTTCGTTATTCAGTTATTTATAACAAAATTAAAATTCCATTTATGGCTGACCTCTCCATTAACACCTATGAATTCCCGCCTTGTGAGCATTCGGCTTAATTTAAAGAGCCGTTCCCGTCGCTCGCTGAATCGTTTCGATTTCGATTTCTTCTGTAGTTTAAATACGTGATCAGCGGATTTGCCTCAAAGAGGAACTGAGATGACAATCAATTAATGATTTGTTTAATTATATACTTATTATAGCGGCAAAATAATTGTAATTATTCTTGGGTAGCTCTATTTTGTATGCATTGAATTAAATGTTGCGAAATATATATTTCCAACGTGCTCAGCAATGTGATGCTTTCTCTTTCACAAATCAATTATCATGTCCAGACAATCCCGAAATCCCGGTAATCTTAATGTTGAGCAGTAGACAAAGCAGACTCGTGAAATGGACACGGGAGATACCCCCAATGATTTCTGAACACGAAAGCATTGAGACATTGTTGAATACTTAATGGGGTGTAATGTCTCAACCATTCGTCGCCCACCCCACCGCAATGCCGAAACTGGTTCCACCGCTGACCGACTCCGTACCGGACGACTAAAAGTGACGGCAGAGAGGCAGGATCGCGGGTGAGCCCACATCCAGGACAGGTTTATAACAGCAATTTCAACCACACGTGAAATACGAGAAACTCACAACCGACTAATCTTTTCGGAAACAACACGACGCCGCTTCAGGAACAGAGGTTTCGGTTTCGGATCCATTACAGAGGCCCAATCCGAGTGCTGAGAGACGTCATCGTGGAGGCGATTGCCTCTGAGGTGGATCTACATAGGTGGAGAAGCGTCTTCTAGACATACGAGGGTCGGATTTGCCTGGACAGGAGACGTCGCATGTGGAGAAGTACTTCTATGAAGCAGCTGATGCAGCGAGAAGAAAGGCGCATAGCATTATATTTAGGATGCTCAGGTATCATAAAGGTGAAAACAGCAGTTCTAGTACATGTACTATTTAGTATTTACCAGTAAATTTCCAGCCTCTTTTGCAATGATCTGCTGAAAAAATGTCCTCCAGACAATAACATACAATCATGTCCTTAAGAATAGCAAACTGGAACAGTATCGGTTGGAGGGCATCTTGGTGTTGGAAGTGATCTGCTACCGTGCATGGATTTCTCTTTTGGAGGTTCGATGTAATCTGAATGCTTTAATTATACATGTTACGTCGAAAAGCTCTGAAAGTCCACACCCATGGTGGCCACAGTAATATTATTCATTTGGGAACAATTATGCAGACTGAATTATGTAATGAAGAGAAAGAAAGGAAATGTACACAAAAGTAATTTATTCATCACATTGAGAACACGTCACTCGGCAAAATTAGTCCGACACGGTTGAATATTCTGAGAGAACTCAAACGCTTTCTGAGATCTGAGCACACTAATGGCGTGGGTGAGTTGGAAGGCGGCATCTGGATGAGCGTTGCCTGGCAACTGCGTACACTCCCTCTCCAATAACTGAGCTGCTGACTCGAGAAGTTCATAAAAGCCGAAAGATAGAGCAGCTCTCCTCACACGATTCAATTCCTGCAGAAGAAAATCTCCTTATGATCTTGAAAAGTTTTTCTATTACAGCTCATGAGTGTGTTGAGGCATGCATTTATTATTATATAGAGTTATTATTCAGGAAATCCAAAATCACATGACACAAAAAAAACAAAAAAAAAAACAAAAAACCTTATAGAAATGAGGCTGCTTTTCTGGTAACTTTCTAGCATTTCTCAGCATTTTCTGAATATCTGCCTATAAAAAGAAAAAGATGAAATCAATAAACATAAAAACAGCAGAAATCGTTGAACCTGGAGTCCTGAGTGTTTGATCCAAACCACACAATTCTGAGCGTAACTTCGCCTTTCGCTCGGTCGGACGGGGAAAGGACTTTTGTTGCTGTCCTCTCCGTAGGGGGGCGTGGTGAAATCCTGCATTGGAGCCAAGTGCTGCATGTTCCCTAGCCAAGGGATCGCCTTCGCTCCTGAGCAAATTCATATTTATATGTAATCGCAAGTCAAGCAGGATGGTATTGCCGCCATATACGAAAACTAGGGTTTTGTCTTATTACCAGCAGCAGAACCCAGGGGATGTTACCACAGATAGCAGTTGGAATAGGATAAATGAAATCCAATGATAATTATCTATAGACGTGGGACTTACCCGGTTCAAAGATGGAGAGCATGAGATTTGATTTCTTTTTGCTGTCAGCCCAAGAGAACATCATTCCATACCAATCTTCACTACAGAGTATGAGAGAGTAAAAAGTGAAGGAGTCGGAATGTATATTTTCCGAACCTAATTTCAACCAGCGCGATCATGGCTTCAACTTTGAGGCTTCCATGCAGAAGGACCGTGAAAGCGGGTTCGTCATCTTTGCTGTCTTCCTGATCACTTGAGTCTGAAAATGGCAGAGAAAAAAAAAAGAAGATAAAAACAATTATAATCATAATTACGATCGGTCAAACCTGATTTGGAGCTGACCGGAAGAACGAGATGTTTGGAGATGAAAGGTGGACTAGCGATGTCACTGATATCCAAAAACCCACAAATGTTCAACTTGGAAGAAACTCCTTTCTTGATATGCTGGAAATCATGATCTCTGTGGTGGTTATAAATGGTTATTCAGGGGAATTCCCATGGTTACAGAAAATATTACTTATCGTAAATCTCTGGAGCCGGGTGCAGGTTAACCGAGGATGACAAATGACCGCAGTGTAATTTGGCTTCAAAAGGATTGAAGTGAGCAACATTGAGTGTTTCCATGAGCAATTTCACACTAGACACCGAGAGGACTGAGTCAGGAAGATAAACATCGCCGTGATCTGTGCTTAACGCTATCAGCTTCCGGTAAAGTGGCAGTGACACTTCTAGTGCCGGATCTTTCGGTGGAGATATACACACGATTTGAATCTTGCATGGGAAGTCACGCTGAGATTCAGTAACCATATCAAGACCCTGGAGATCATCTTTGAGCGAACCCGACCCAACGCCAACATTTCCATCAGTGAAAATTATGACCTATTTCGGTAGGCAAGGAAACGAAAATGAGTATTTATTCCATAGTGCAAATATTATTACTTGTCCTGGAGTGCGAATTCCGAATTCTTCCAGCAAGGAGCTTTTAGCTGCAGCAACAGCTGAACTTAAGCACGTTTTGCTGAATTCTTGGAGGTCATTGAGTGCACTGCGTATGCTGTCGTAGTCCCTGGTGAACGAAACTTTGTTTTCCCAGAGAGAGGAGAAGATAATCTGCCAAAAGATGAAAAATTAGCATCGAGGAGTGATTCTGATTATACACTCACAAAGGAAACAAACTCCAGACGACAATGTCGCTCCAAGTGGTCTAGCAGAGTGTTGATGGCAACGATCGCCAACTGACGTCGAGTAAACTCAGGGGTGCCGTCAACAACCGGAACTGGACGTGACATCGATAAGGAAACGTCCAACACGATCACAATTGGCATGGTGACTAATAAAAATAGATTCACAGTTATTATGAATATAAGTCGGAAATTAAATTTCATAAGACAGAGGATTCTATCACAGTTGTTCTTGATAGTTGTAGTCAAAGATAGTTTGCAGTGAATAATCATTGCTTTCATGGCGGAGGGTCACATTAACATGCATAGCTTTTAAATTTATGAATTGTACAGTTGGTTTCGGTTAATCGCACTCCGCTTAATCGCACTACGCTTAATCGCAAGCAATCCTAGAATCCCAAACCATTTCAGATTCGTGCAACGTATTTCACTTTGGTTATTCGCAATCGGTTAATTGCAACTTTCGCTTAATTGCAGCGTCCTATCCTTGCCCGATTGTATCCTGCAATGCTAATTAGTTCCGCTTAATCGCAATGGACAATATCAACTGTAAGCATCACCAGCGCTCGACATGTGATTCTTATTCCCACGCCCGCGCAACAGAAAAGTAAACAGCGAGAACCATGCAGCGACAGGGGTTACATAATGGAAATTAAACAGACGCTTTTACTGTGTTTAAGACAAGGGGGGTCGGGTGATTAAATCTCAATCAATGGCAATGTTTTGACTGTTTGAGGGAGGGGGTTGGGGTCTATCTCATGTATATATAGGTCACTTCGCATAATCGCAATATTTCAAGTGACAAATAGGTCTTGTAATTAACTGAAACCTGTATACTAAAACTCAGTCAATTTCTTTCATCGGGGCCTGAAGGGGAAGACTGTGAATGTAATCAAATTGAAATTTGCTATGTAGGCCAGCAGTATTTTACGCAGATTAATAATTAACATGGCAAATTATCCTGACAGCAAAAATATTCTGTTGGACAGATGTTAGCTCCCAAAGGGTAGCGGAGCAGCTCCGTAGTGTATACACTACACTACGCTACGCTTGGGGAGCTAGACAGATATTTACAATAGATTGGTGCGTTATGATTATTGAACATTATGTTTCATTGTTAAGTTGATTCTTTGATTCTTAAACCAGGTGTAAGAACCAATTAAATCGAGTTTCATAAGGAATGTAGTTAGGACCTTTTGTTAGGTATTCAACAGCAGCCAATTAGCCAGTGATCAGCGCCTGAGATGTGATAAAATGTAACACAGTTTAACAACACCGATCGGAACATCCAACTGAGAATCTCATTGGGGTTGCTAACAATTGGTACAGTGCAAGGGCAATTTTGTGCATCACGTCCATACATTTATGCATTATGATTTTATGCCAACATTATTTCCACATGACGCACGAATGCAGCCGATTTGCCATCAGTTTGCATAATACAGAATAATTTATTACAATGCCTCCCCCGTTTGGACACTCCATAAAAACACATCAATAACATCATAACATCATAATACAAAAATACAATAATACAAATAAAAGTAACAAAAACACTACCCAACTTATGTCACCTACCTTACCCCCAACGACTGAAACAATTCGACTGTCAACCCTGACCTACAGACGACTATGGACCAACGTCATTGAGATCTCCAAAATCATCAACGGACTGACCACCATCAAACATACAGACATACTACCCGAATTCAGACTACCCGAGGACACAGACACAAGTTGACCAAACAGAGGACAAACACAATTACTTACTCGATTGCCTTACAACACTGCATCATAACAGCATGGAACTCCGTCCCAGCAGACACCATCAACTCTCCCACCATTAACATATTCAAATCTTGCCTCAACAAAACTTACAAACACCATCTCCTAAAATTCAACTACACCAACACCAACATCTGAAACTCACACTCCATCTAATCCAATAACATAACAACAACTAACCAAGAGTCAAAAAGAGCCTTGCTCACTTTTTAAACCCGTCAAGTCAAGTCAAGTCAAGTCAAATGTATCATGAATCCTAGTACGGTACGAAGAGCCACGGATCCCATCCAGTTTATGCTGAAGCAATTGAAGCAGCAGGTGGATGCATCACTACTCAGCAGCAATGGAAGGTGTTCACTGATCTCCGGCGCTACTGAAAAGAAGCACCGGCACACATCGATGCAAACTTACCCATATTTTGGTACATCCATTTCACTCGATTTCACATGACGTCACTCAGAATTCCCAAGATGGCTCACAAAGCGAGGTGAGTGAAAATGAATTCACAGTATTTGCTGAATACGACCAGTTGACTAAATGTTATTATAAACAGCAGCCAATGAGATACCACCTGTCATCGGTGTGTGCCTGTGTCATTATATAAATGACCAGGGAACCAGTGAATGGAAGGTGCTGCTCAATCAAGTGTCTCAACCAGAAGGTTGGCGTCGACTGGCAGAAAGGACGAATCAAGAGATGGGCTTCAGTGCAGTTTTTATTGAAGGAAATCTATACTCGCAAATAACATGCATTTCAGAATAAAGTTCCGGTCAGATCCGGTGTCTGTCTCCAGCCTCGTGGTCAAGTGTTTGTTGGTAGGTCGACAAAGCTTCTTGGGCTATGCTGGATAGCTAGACTCTGGAGCAGATTGTAATTAGCCAGAATCGGCTGGCTGCAGTAAAAATGACCGGCTAGCTGCTTAAGCCACTTCACCAATTGGAGATATCGGCTCAGCATTGTGATCGGCGGCTAGCAGCTGCTTGGAGTGGCTTAGCAGTGGTTGCTATCATCCTATACGTATAATGATGTCATTTGTTAACACAAACATGCACTACTCTCTACATGTGGTACTATAGTGTGGTAATTTTGAGATTGGACGATTTCCAAATCCTATGATGTCCCATATGAATTACACTTGACTCAAGTTCAAGAAGTTTAGGCGGTTTTGTTAACTTGAAAAACATTATTTTTAACCATGAACATCATAATCACCATCATCACTTCGTTTGTTGTGTCTGTTGACTTAAATTCAGCAAGCTTTTAATTAACTCTTTTATGGCAAGCAAATAATAATTATATGCAGCGGGAAGAGGTAGCTGGATGTTGAATTGACTGGCGGGACATGTTCTTCCAGGTGGAGCTTGACTATTCCTGGTAGATTGCCAGGTGAGTTTTCATCAAACACATCTTCGAAGAAAGGCAAATTTGCTGTGTTAAGGCTGTAGATTCTTTCCAAGTTTTCTTCGTTGATTGTGATGAGATTCATTTGTTGAGCAGCTTGTAGGCCTATGATGGGAATCGAGTTTTGATTCGTCACAAGAAATGGAAGTGAGTATTTTTTCTGGGTTTTCGGATTTTCCAGAGTTTTTCTGCTCATGCCAGTAATTGGTATCTCTTTGCCACAGTATGAAGTTATACGAGTGTTCGTCTCGGCAACAATCTCTTCTTCGACCAGCGCTGTGGGAATTACATTTACTGATGCTCCCGTATCAATTTGGAAATTGATTGCTCTTTTCTTTCCTCTTATGTGTATAAGCATCTGGCATTTTAAGTCTTTGGCTCTCTTTGCCGTGATTGCATTAATCCACTCTGTAGATGAGTTCCATTGTTCTTTTCCTTGCATTGAATAGACTTTTTTTGGGGGGTGCTTTTTGTCATTGTTGCACTTGACAGCAAAATGATTTAGTACATTTTGCGCATTCTTTTCCCCAAGCAAGACATGCTTCTTTTTTTTTTCTCGTGAGACCGTCCACAGAATTTGCATTCACACAAGAGTGGGGGCTGACCGGAGCCAGAGAACGTTTTTGGTCTCGTTGTCTGTTTCTTGCCCTGCATTGCATGCACTGATGCATGATAAACATAGACTCTACTTATTTCATCTCACCGCTGCCGCCATGTTTCGTGGGCCGGAAGAAGAAGGATTTTATTATAAAAAAAAACACCAGGGGTCGCACCGGCTGGGTACGTTATGATTACACAAATGATAGAGCACGGAACAGGGGCTACCTGATTCCAAACCCACCCCTGTTTGAGTTCCCCCAAGTTTCTCTTTCTGGGGATTGGAACAGTTGACAGGTATGCTTGTTAAGCTTCTGTATTGGACACTAGTACACCACTCCCAATATCCCATGCCCAGTGAACTTTATGTTGATCAGCATATCGTTGATGTATATAATAAACAACACTGGTCCTAGTACCTAACCTTGCGGAACTCCACTTTAAACCATTTCTGGGTTAATAGCACTCGGTTCATGACAACTGTCTGTTGTCGGCCTATCAGAAGGCATTTGATCTAATTTAGGACTTTTCTTCGGGTGCCACAACTGTGAATTTTTATGATTTGTTTTGATGATTGTTTTTGATGTCGCATCTGTGGTTGATTTTCTCAATCCAATCCTCAATAGGATATAAGATGGAATGTTATCAATGTTTCAGCTAAGTTGGCATATGAATCAATATCAATATAATGATAATATTGATTATTAATTTATAAGGCTTAAGTATAGCATTTTAGTGAGTGAAAAGTTGAAGTGAGAGATGTAAGATACGATTTCTTAGTATGTTGTACCCTTAAATACCTCATGACTCAGGCCTGTGGTTTTTGGCTTCTTGGGTGTGCCCGGCATTGCGCTTAGTTTAATTGTAAATTTGCATTTTCTGAAAACAACTGAAAATCAAATCGATTGTGAACACTTACACTGATGAAGAGATGCCACTCAAAACGTCAGGTGCCTGTGCGTTTCGTGTGCAAAAAAAAAAAAAGATATCATGGTTTTGATGCTCGAATTTTGACGCTGCGTGTACTCGTGGCATTTGCCACCGATTTCCTCTTCCTGTTTGAGTTGCCGACAGACGACACGGTGAGTGATACTACTCGGGTGTTTTAAATATTTTCCTCTAATTTGTACATGTTATAAAGGGCTTCTACTAATTACTTCACTATTCAACGTATCCTAACATTCATATATCAGATAATTATCCTTCGTATCTCGTTGAAATTCTATCGTTTTTGGTGTTTGAAGTTTCCACATGGATGATGGATGGATTATTATCATTATGATTATCATCATGATCATCATGAAATATGAATCATATTGAATGATAATCATAATTTTGGTTCAAAATTAAATGTCAGTGAATGAGTGATTCGATTCAATCACATGATTTAACTATTAAAAAATCGAGTTAATTTCATGGAATATTTGTGAGATTACCCCTGCTCAATAATAATACGGTATTTTAAATACGAGTGGTTTTGAGCTTGTCAAGTTCAAGTTGGTGTCATTTGGTCATTTGGTCACTTGGCAGCGGCAGTAGACTAGTTTGCAAGTGACCAAATGACACCAACTTGATGAGATCAAAACCACTCGTATTATGAAATGACACCAACTTGACCAAGTAACTTGGTCAAGTTGGTGTCATTTCATTACGGTTAGTGTTGCTCAACTTGCTGTTGGCTGAACAACTCACTACGTGAATTACTTAATAACTTATACAACAGCGAGACCCATCCTATTAAGTTTGAAAAGTACGATAAACGTATTCAAACCCAGTTTGTGAACCACAATTTCTAGTATTCCACGCTTGTAAGTTGTAATCATATCCATGATGAAGCCGTGCCGCGGAGGTCTTGGAGCACCGTCCGCACTTTGTTGCATCCATCTGGATGAAATACCTCATCAAGATGAAAAAATATAAATAAAGACTAGACGCTGCAGAGTCGTATTAGGCAGAACCTGGTACTAAATTGCGTCTGAAACGAGTCCCATCAACCAAAGCAGAATGGATCCGTGCATAAAATTAATGATGCAAAAGTTTTCTGCACGAGTCACTGACAGCACTCTGTTATTGAATTAATTCTATTATCTACATCAGTATATCTATTATCTTATGATTCTAATCATGAATTTCATGTGCTTCTGCAGAGCACCATGAAGTTCCTTCTGACCGTCCTGCTGTTTGCCTTTGTTTCGGCTGATGCCGACAACGCTCGACTGCTTGCTGCCAAGAATATTTTGAATGAAATTCTGGTCGAAGGCAGAGACCTCACAGTGCAGTACAATATTTTCAATGTCGGAGGCAGGTCAGTTTAAAACTCTTGATATCAATCTCCACGTGAACCTCTTTTTCTATATCCAGTGCTGCTCGCGAAGTGAGCCTGACTGATGCTAGCTTCCCGGAGAGCGACTTTGAAGTCATTCAAGGAAGCTTAGAAGTCAATTGGAACAGACTTGCTCCTGGCAGCAACGTCTCACATGCTGTCATCCTGAGACCAACCAAGTCCGGTTATTTCAACTTCACCTCTGCCGAAATCAGCTACCTGGCTTCCGAGGAAGCTTCTGAGCGCCAGGTTAGTTTGTGATCTAAACAGATGGGTCTATATCTAAATGCACGCCAGATCGGATACACCAGTGGACCAGGTGAGGGAGGCATCATGCACCATCGGGATTACGATCGCAAGTTTTCTCCTCATGTCGTGAGTCACGCTTGTCTATTTTCTGATCAGTGGTTTGAGATGTTTCTTTTGTTAGATCGATTGGGCGGCGTTTGCCGTGATGACCTTGCCCTCTCTGGGAATCCCCTTCCTGCTTTGGTTTAGCAGCAAGTCAAAGTACGACAAGCCCAGGGCTTCCAAGAAACACAATTGACCGGCTAACTCAGCCGCATGCCTCAGGCCGGAAGACAAAGCACGAGGATTGCTGACTTGTAATAATAAGACTGCAGTCCAGATTGCTTTGCATGAAAATGAAGAGGCAGTTATTTGTCATCATGAGTTTCATCATCTCACATTGCAATGTAAATGTTGTATTGTCATTTTTAAAGGATCCATGCAATCAAAAATTAAAATCATTCTTATTCCTTTAATTTTGAGTTTTTATTTTTATTTTTTTTTCTGGGCACTTTATTGATTCAAGTGTTCTGTGAAGTGAGTAATTTCATTTGGGGGGTAAATATTTGCAGTTTACACTATTTCCAAGGTCATACACCTTACACATGAATCGCCTTGGCAATAATTCCACAGCTTAAAGAGGAGCTCTTGTTTGTTTTGAACTAGTAATGAATGATAGAGGATGCATCCCAGAAGAGAAATACACCTTTTGACTGACATATTTTTAGACAATACGCTTGCTGTGGTTTAATTCGAAGATTCACCGAATTTGAGAGGTTTGAATTCTCGCTTTCTTCGCATTTGATTTTAAGACTGGTGATGTGACAAAAGTAATTCTATTGTTAACAATGGGAGCCATCGAGTGAGCAGATCTTTCAGCAGTTGTCATAAAAGAAATCTTGCACTCATCTCGTTTCCAAGCTATTTTGTCTGAGCAGGAAATTCGTATTTTAATTTGTCTTGAATATCATTCATTTGGCAATTTTTAAAAAAAATGGTCTCATCACCCATAAAAGCCCATTGAATAGATCTAAAAAGGTTCCAAAATTAACAGGGTCCTCTAAGACTTAAAATTGTCGCAGAAATACCCCCAGTACTTGTACTTTGGAAGTAATTGTATAGCATATTATATTTAGAATTGTATGTAAGGTATTTAAATAATTGGTAAGCCAAATATGAATTACCTGCAGAAAAAGGAAAGGTCTCAAATTCATGTAAAAGCGCATGTGCAGGATACATATATAAAATAATTGTTAAGAATGGTATGAAAAGAGAGACTGTTTTCAAAAATGAGCAAGCATTCATCAGTTGATCAGGGACATTTATTTAAATCTCATACAATGTCAATGCACACCAACAGTGTAACCATGGCAACCACACAGCTTCTTTCAACACTAATAAGTCTATAGGAAGAGCAAGAATAGCACATACACACTACACGAACCTCGTTCACACAATCATGAATAGCGAAAAAAAAACCAACTCACAAACACTACCGAAAACCCCCGAGAAAATGCAAAAAAGGGAAAGGTGTCCTTGGGAACATTGACTGGATACGAAAGAAATAGCAGGAAAAAAAATAATCTAAAATTATGAAGCTCTGTCAGTGAGTTTAAGGGGAGAAGGTGATCAGCTACTGGTTGTGGCAGGGGAGAGGTACTCGGGTAATTTGATATCACGACGAACATAAAACAGAATATAGGCCTTGCATTTGGCAACAGTCTCTTCATCACATTGTGTAACTGAGCTGTCATTGAAATGGTACCAGCCACCTGTAAAAGAAAAATATCAAAATTAAAATATTAAAATATAAATTCATAAAAAGAGAGGAATACCTTCATGTACAGCATAGGACGTATAATGACCGGAGCCAGCACTGCAAAGAAATAAAAATAAAATATACAACTAGACGGAATGCTCGCTTACCCTGAACCATGGTGCACAACCACAGCCGCTAAGTCATATTTCGACTGACTCCCTGACGCAGAACTGTTCCTGGTTTCATGCTATGATAAACACAGAACAACTGAGGAACAAATTGAGAAACTAGATGTTTACCAAATTATCCAACATGAAGTGATTCATCTCGAGGCCCCGCAAAGGAAAATTAATGTGTGTGTCGACTTTAACACGTAAATAAGTGCTCCAACGGAATCGTTTCAAATGCAGACAAAGAACCTGCGAATAATATGAAAGTTTATTAAGTCTCAATACATTCATTAATTTGCATACATTAGGCAGCCTTCTGATCCAGAATTTCTTTGTGGATCTCTGCCTGCATTTGCAGTTAGCGCACATGTACAATTCAGTGTCTTCCAATTCTTCCACGTCTGTGAAACTACTTAAGCAATCTGTTGCACAGAAATTTTTTATTTATTGCATTAACGGAACCTAAACAAGCACTGGACTACTCACCACTCAAGTCGCAAACAATTTCACCATTTTTCGGATTCGGCGTTTTGCAAGTAAATTTGCTAGGAATATCCAGAGATATATCTAAAACCAAGAATATTGAATAAACACTGAAATTTATCAGATTTTCAACACCCACCCAGAAATGGATCGTGTTTCTTGGACTCCATTCCACAAATCAAGCAATTGACTTCACTCTGCAGTATTCCTCCAAAGATAGCAGTCACAACAGAGCTCTTGCCAAGCGGAGATCCAACATAGGGGCTGTTTGGCCGAACAGTCGCGTTATACGGAATGAGGGTCATTAACTCAGTGTGCAGGCGGTCCAGCAGATATCGCATGAACTCATGGGCATCTTGCTGTTGGTAGCCTCTACAACTCATGAATATGCAAATAAGAGTCATTTCAAAGGTCAAAAGGTCACACCTGAAGCGAGGAACTACTTTCCAGATGACTGAAAAGAGTGATTCAGGGGAGATGGCCGCTTTGCTTCCCTGCCAGAGGGCCACTAACGTTTTCCTCAACTCTTCCACAACAAAACTAATAAATTATGTTAATGAGGTATGAATAACAAGGCTGATCATTGCATACACATCATTTCCTTCAGTGCAACTTCTTGTTGTTATTTTCTTCTTGGACATTTTCTGTTCTAGGGACGGTAGTTGTTGAATATATCCACAAAATGTCTGAATATTACTGGTGAAAAAAAAAAGAGAAAAGCATTCATGAAAAGAAATCACCCGTGATAAAAGTACCTTAAAGATTGCAGGACAGCGTTCATGAAACACGTGTTACCAAGGTTACGTAAGCCGGATCTACGTAATCGTTTCTTGTCATCCTGAATGGAGAAACCGTTAAGATCCAATTTTTTTTTTTTTTTAAACAGTACCGTCTTTTTCTGACGTTTCCTACTGTTCTCTGTGGACGTCGAGTCAGACGAACACCTACGACGTAATTGACGGTTTTCTTTAGTTTGATTCTCAGCGCTAAAAATAACGCAAATAAAACATAAAATAATCCCAGGATTAAAATCACAAGGTCATTGACCTCGCTGAAATATCCTGTAAACGTGATCGGATTTTCTCAATGTCCCCATTCGGAGTGTCGTTGATGACAAACTCATCGCAAATGTAGCTGTGGAGGAGAGAACAGATTCAAGTGAGAATGAGCGTAAAAATGTGTTATGCACTAACCAGAAAATAGCCATGTTATGACAGTCAAGGCATACACTGTGTAGAGGTTCCTTTTCTTTGTGGTGGCTCTTAGCGTGGCCAGCAATGTATCTTAGAAGAGATCATTTATTTAGTTATTTAATTTAGAAAAATTTCCCGTACCTTCCACAGCTGACTAGACCACAACACAAACACAGCCACAGACTTTTGTTGGTCTTGCAAACTGAAATTTTAAAGTAGAAGAAAAATAAATTTGAATACAAAATAAATTTTCAAGGGCATTGCATGAATCTCAGGATTTTACCCAGTTCACAGTATCATTGGTACGTTAATTTCAGCTATTCTCACCTAAGTGCATGATTATTATTTTATTTATTTTTATTTTCAATTTTGTTTTGAAAAGGACAGACTTTTATCATTTGGATTAGTTCTAGTGGAGATATTGTGTTCAAAAAAACATTTGAGAAGTTATCTCATAAATGAATCTTTTACCTATCATGCATTTAAAAAAAAAGATTCATCTATTTTTTTTCTTCAACTCCTCAGCATTTAGAGCACTTTATTGTGATTTTACGCTTTATAAAATAAAATTGTATTACAATTTATTAGCCACTGTGACCATGTGGTGCAATGTTCCGCATTGTAGCGCGATTTACTGAATTACTCTTTCTTTCTCATTTTATGTATATTCAAGTGAAGTCTCATTGTGATAATTATTCATCATGATTTATGATTATAAGGTCAACTTTGATAATTAAAAAGAAAAGAAAAAGAAAAGAAAAAGAAAAGGTTCCTAAACTACAGATTCAGATTGAACTTTCAAATTATAATTTTACAGTGCCTATTTAATATATCGACTCTGGATAGAAGTTTTAGACTTAAGATCATGACATCAAGGAAATGAGCAGACAGTGTGACGTGGGTGTCGTGTCCATTGACTGTCCATTTGCCCTAATGGCTTTGATGACACCATGGACGAGTCCATTATTAGAAGAGGGGTTTCAACACAAAATTGATCCTGGAAATGCGTAATATCGAGCTTTTCATAAGCAGTGAAATACATTTGAACAGGGGAAACGTTGTCGTAAATGAAAGAGTTGTGATGCTAATTGACAACCAAAACACAGGATTCGTCTTTAACTTACCTGAGCAACACCAGTTCTGAGGCGACGCCGTTTTTTCAAGAACAGTAGACACTGACAGCGCCTGGACATTTTCAATCAAATGGCAGCACTCCATTCTGACGCCAGAATTGAGATAAACGGGGAAATGGCCTTAACTGATTCCAGAATCGTAATCCCCAAAGCGTTAAGCGCATTGAGACTGCAATCTCTGGAATCTATTCATCCAAACTCTGCTCTCAACTGCATTTCGAAAATGTCGAGGATGCACTGTCGTGTTGCCGGATCTGGTTTCGTACGCCTAACTCTCAAGACCACTATTCTGACTTATAATACGGAATAATATTAGTATTTGATCCCGATATTTCATTTTACACACCAGTTGGAAAATTTATATACCTTTTAAAATTTATCGTTCCATGAAAGTGACATACTCATCAAAATACTATATTTTCCTGCGTAAGGATATGGACGTGACTACTGGTCATGTGACCTCCACCAGCAAGCTAATACCGTATGTTGTCCTTCCCAAACTTCTGCCGCAGCGACAGATGCGCGCTCGATTTTCCCGCTGGCAGAACTGTCTTAATTATTTGATAACATGGTCAAAAAACTTGAGAGAGTTTGCATGTTCTTTGACGTAGTTTGACGGTATTTTTGAGAAAGTGTGTGCGACTGTGCGTCCACTGTCCATACTAGTCGTACCTGTGTTCACTTGTAAATCAAAACTATTATCTTTTTATTAAAACAAAATGCGTTTTTATGATGTTAAGAATTGCTCATGCACGTGGACCTCTACTTGTAGATGCAATGGCTTTTATCATACTTAATTTTACCTTTAATTTCCTCTACTGATACTTTTATTTTGCTATTGTATTTTTAAGCTGGCAATTTTTATAGGTCTTCCTGTTCTGCCATGTTGTTGCATGCATTCATTGTAATTTTTTGGGGGGCATGCATGAAGCTGAATAAATAAATAAATAATAAAATAAATAGTGCTTTGTTAAACTCATTTCACTAATTAATGCTTTCTTTCTGATAATTTTTTTACTGCTATAATTACACTACATGTATATTTGAGAATATAATTGACTAACTTTTGAAGTTTTAGCATATCGGTATTGCAAAGATAATTTTACACACAAAATGACAAAATGTAATAGGTACATGTAAATCTGAATTGTTGCACAGTTTTCCCCTCTTTATTTAAATAGGTTTTTCTCTATTTCTGAAATCATGCTCGATCAGGTTCAGGAAGGCATTTTCTCTTTAAGGCATGCGAGTGGCATTCTTTGTCCTCATATTCTAGAATACTGCCCCAGTTTGTCATTTCGTTGTTCCAGATTAGTCACCCTCTCCTCCTCTGGTGCATCATCCTCAAGAAAACTTTTGAAATTGGTTGTGAAGTTGGTGGTTTGGTGATCTTCACTGCTTTAGAGCAGCATCAAGTACGATGTTGGAACTTGGAAATTCGAGATAAAAGGAATGGAAGAGGGAAAAAACGAAAAATGCAAAATCAAAAACAAGTGAGATTGAGGTACGTTCACATCTTCAGTGCTAACCGCAAGCAGCTCTGCGTGTGTATAAGCCAATTGAGAATGGCAAGCGTCATTTTGTTTACTGATCTTCTTGATTCACAAGTTAGTCAGAATGAAAGGATGAATGGAATGTTTAGCGAATTGCCACAGAGCAGCGCCAAATACCGGTTTTGAGGTTATATACGTACCAAATTATACCAAAATAAATTAAAATGTTCAGAAAGATGTACACAACAATCTCAGCATAATAATATTGTGTGTTATTAACTCATAATCTGCTGATGCTAATCCTTAAAATGACACAAAACAATGTCTGCACGTAACCGTAGTAACCATTCCATTCTAGACAAGAGAAGAAAATAAACGAAATGTAGTGAATCACATGAAAAGTTAACAACTTTATTTCAATCAAGTGGAGAATTATAATAACTCATAACTCAGCTTGATAACTTTCGATACAAAATTGATAAATAACATATCCTTTTCAGCTGGGGGGAACGTAACTGGGAAACATGGCTGTCATGATGTCATCGACATTCAGGTGGAAGTTATTCCATGCCGGAACCCCTTTTCTTAACGAACGACCCTTGAGCATACGAGGTCTCTCTGTGGAAAATAGGTAAAATTAAAAGATTCATGGTATGTAATGCGCACTCACCGCCTGCGAATTCAGCTGTAGGGTTGGCTGCATTCACATCTCTTTTCTGCAAACAGAGATTCATGGAATCAACATTCAACAGAAATATTCCGGAAATTGAAATTAGTAGCTAGCGGGCCTCGATTAGGAAAACTGGCTTCGGATCAAACAAAAACATAATTTCCGAATTTCCAATCCATGTTTTTCACAATAACCTCAACAGCATTTTGTGAAACTCACGGTTATTTGCTGCGGTTTGTCTTTTGTCCTTTGGCTGAAACTTGCTTTTCTTTGAGCAGGCGATGCGTCATCTTTTGTTCGTTGTTTCGTGAATAACTTGGCCCTCGTGTCGCGAGGGACCTTCTGGTTGTCCTCGGAGTCCTCGGCCGCTGTCTCCTTGGATCTTCCTTTTTGTTGCTGCGAAATCCATTTGCGTAAATGTCTGGAAATTCAACCAGATGAAATGATAATTAGTTGAAGATTTGACTTTTTCCAACCTGATGAATGGAATGACCATGAAGAATGCATTAGGGTTCAAACCCAGCTCTTGTTTGCAGACCGGATCTTTCTTATGCAATGGAAGTTTATTTACCGTAAACCACTCAAGTCGCTGATGAGAGAAAAACGGTTTAATTCTGCTCAACAATAATACTAACGGGATGTGAGATTCAAAGAAAAAAGTTTAAAACCTTAATCTCATTTCTGGTTCGTGGCTGGAACTGTGTGTCCAATGGGACATTTGGCACCAAATAAAGTCGAGTGAGCTGTTCATGCATCTTGAAATCAATGTATTCATTTAAGTCAATCAAATCACTTATATCAAATCCTGTTTCTTCTAAAACCTGTGAGAAGAAGATAGAACATAAAAAAATAAACAAAAATGACCAAAAGTTAAGGTTCAAGGTTACCTCTCTAATGGCACATGTATGCTGCGGTTCCCCTTCGTTAACTTTCCCCTTTGGGAATCCCCAACTGGATCGAGACCAAAATCCTTGCACGAGCAGACACTGGAGAGAAGGTTATATACAAATAAGTCTCGAGGATGAAATGTGCTCACTTGTTTGTAGGATGAATCGAGCAGAATAGCCCCATAGGTGGGCACCATCATTTTGTACTCGCGCCATGATTCCAGAATGGTGTCCACGTCGTTGGAGTGAGGTATCAAGTTCGGACAGTTCTTGAACAGTGCTAGATGGTCAAGGCTTTTAATGGGATGACAATATATTAATTGGATACTCATGAAGTCAATATTTTAATTGTTCAGTAAAGATATCTTGTGTTGAGAATTCCTTGATGCCACATGGTTTGAGCTCGTCCCTCTCCTGACAATAGAAGTCCAAGTAGAACCAGTGAGCAAGCTCAATTTGGAAGAAAATTCGAATCAAATCCTGACGTTCCTCTTCAGGGATGTTGATCACGAACCGACTGAAATTTATCAGGAAACATTTTCATTTTTATTTTCATTCAGTGACTAGGGCTGAGCAAGGGGCTGATTTAGCGAATGACAGTCACAGAGAGTGCCTACAGCCTGACCCTGAGCCTTGTAGCCTAAATAGCCAACTTAGGAGTCCAAGCAACAGGCAACAAGACAAGTTAACAACTTACTACTACAGTCAGACCCTGTTAATCCGCCCTCCTCCGTTCCCAAGGAAACAGGCGGGTTAACGAAAAGGGCGGATTACATGTCAGACCACAAATAAATGAAAATTATATGCCGTACAAAAAAACCCCATGTAGTGGCATGTACCATTAGGTTACAAGCAGGTCGTAGAAAAAACCCTGATAAAATGAAGTGGGCAATGTAGAGAGTAGAGACAATAACTGAAGGATGGTCGTTGTGGGCTCTAACATCATGTGTATGTGGATCAGCTCCAACTCTCTCAGTTTCAATTCCCCTCGATTCACTAGATTCCATGATCTCCACTCACAACTCCCGTCGTTTGTTCTGCTCCTGAACATCGCCTAACTGAGCGACCAATTAAATTGAAAGTAAGCCAGCCGTGCAGACATAAAGGAAGTGATACGGCGTCGATTCCCGCATTTTATTCCTTTGTTTAATCAACTTCTTAAACGTTGAATGGGCAGAGGGGCGTCCTTTGTTGTTTAACTGACCTGACTCGAAAGAAATCATCGACATCTGATGTGTCGTGTCTTATGTTTGTTTACACTATGATATTTCGAAGGGCGGATTGCATATGTAATTTATAATGGTACAGTGTAGATTTGTTCCTGAGAATCGTGGTCGGAGGCGGATTAATGAAGAGGGCGGATTACATGAAACAGTTAACATTACAAATGATTCGTTCCTGAGATTTTAGGGCGGATTACATGACGGCAGATTAGCAGAGTCTGACTGTGCTATACTTAGTTACCAAATTACTTACCAAGTGGCAAGTTACAACTTACAAATACTGAAATGGGCCTACAAATACAAGGCTTCAACAGTGTAACACTGTTATTCATTGATTACTGAACTCTCAGTGTTCAGTAATCAATGAATAACAAGGCTACTATCATACTATGCATACAGTATGAGTATTATTGTATATAGCTCCCCGAGCCATAGCGTAGTGGGAACTGCTCCGCTACCCTTGCGCCTTGGGGAGCTATATTGTATAGTACTTAATGTAGTATGTTAAATTTACTATCATACTATATACTAAGCTCGTTCTAAGACTCCTATTGCCATCATCCCCACCAACCCACAGATTATCATTATGATTATCATGGCTACATAATGATAAATGCAGCTAACTAAACTATCATAATTATAATGTACAAATAATTAACTAAGAAGGCCCTTAAATTCGGGTCGTCTAACCTGCACAAATCCACGAGAACATCATCAGGAATCTTATAACCGGTCGAACTGACAATTCTGTTAACAATAGGAGTCTCCATTGGATATAAACTCAGTAATTCATAACAGAAACAGAAACAACAATTAACGATGGTTGAGCCTCCGAGCGAATAAAAGAAACATGGAGTACCGACAGAGCAAAAATGTTATTCTGGCCATTTTGTGTCCATGTTATCAACGATTTCCTTTAGTTTTATGAAGCTGTATCGTCCAAGTGATTTTTACATTAGCCCTCATACTCCTTCAGGTTTAATAATATCATGCGAAAAATGTTGATACTTTTATAGATAACAAAATTGTGAGAGAAAATAACATTTCACAGCTCGAGGAACTGACAATTAACGACTGTCGTTACTCTGTCATATAAATAGCTAACCCCCCAGTACACAACCACAACGTATAAAGAACCTTATGATTTGTTCTCTGCGTAAAGATAGACAAAATATGCGAATCATAACGTATACCATAATCGCAATTTTCACTGGTTCCCTGGTGGTATATACAGTAAAAGCTCGTTACAACGACACTCATTACACTGACAAATTCACTTATCGACAGCTTTTTGGTCGAAACCGATCTGCCACAATGTTAAAAGCCCGATACACTGACAAAATTCACTGTTCCGACACTGACAGACAAAACGTCAAACAAATGTGCCTTTAACATTGAAATCTAGCTCATTACAACGACAGGCCGTCGCCTTGAGGTCGCTCATGTTCAATGACACGCGACTTTCTCCGATGTTCACTGACCACGACGGACGACTCACATAAATTAAAGTTTTGATGTTGTCGGCATGTTATTGTTGCAATGTCTGTTTAAGTCTTTGTAAAAATATCAAAGGTTCGATTCAATGGTTTGTTGGTAAACAGCTCAGATGAAAGAATTAAAGCTGTGAACGCCGACGCTGAACAAAGAGTGAAATGCACATCTCCCGCTCAATTAAAGCAACGGATAGGTAGCGGTCGCCTTTGTCGGCTTTCAAAGCGTTATTGTTTGTTTTGATTACAAAAGATAAAAAGTCCTTTGATCGTTGCCAATGATCGGAAAAATACTCTATGAATATTCGAATATTCAATGAACTCCGGCGACAGAGCGAGCACTCGAGGTGTGAATTCACAGCTTTTGCTTATGAAAGAATAATGTTTGATTTCTTCAAGAAATAAAGATGTAAGGCCTAAACTATCCTTCAAATTCATAAAATTGTTCTTCCTTGTTACAACACAGTATGCATGCTAGGTAACACTACATACAGTAAACCAATAGGCATTATGGAGTGACCATCATATGACGGTCAGTCAGTATGTTATGGGCCAAATTCATTACACTGACAAATTCGTTACAACGACCGATTTGCCTGAAACCAAACATGTCGTTGTAACGAGCTTTTACTGTATGACACAGGCACACACAGCGATGACAGCTGGTATCTCATTGGCTGCTATTTATAGTAACATTTAATCAACTGGTCGTAATTCAGCAAATACTATGAATTCATTTTTACTCGCCTCGCCTTGTGAGCTATCTTGAGAATTCCGAGTGACGTCATGTGAAATCGAGTGAAATGTACCAAAATAGGGGTGATTTTTCATCGATGTGTGCCGGTGCTTCCAGTGAAATCGCAATTGTGCTATTGTTCGCGTCAGCTTGGTTGTGACCGGTGTTGGGTAATAAGACAAGCGCTGCCTCAAATGAACCATAAGTTGCACAAATACAGTAGTTTTCCCATAAAAAAAAAAAAAAAAAAAAAAAAAAAAAAAAAAAAAAACAGGTAAAATAATCCAAAAGAAAAGTACCTGTTCATAGTTTGAGAAACAATTCCCTGTTAAGGAAGGCGCTCCTTTAAATTGTTGAGAGAGTGTTTAGAGTGACCACTCCTGAATCTTTTGCCAGGCTCTCTGCAATATTAAGGGACCCTGGATCATTCTGGAGCGCCGTTCTGGGAGGTGGAGTCAAAGGAAAACACATATCAGAAGCGAGAACTTTTATTGTTGTAACGACTATCAATATGGGATGTGACCTCCTTGGGCGTCCACACAGGCCGCGCACCTCATTTACATGCCATCAAATTCCGAATCGTGTCCTGCGGGATTCCTTCCCACTATTCCTGCAACATCATGATCAGAGCGTTACGCATTTCTGGTCTCCTAGCCACCACTCGCCGCTTCTTTTGTGGCGTTGATCTACAAAATAGGCGACCAGGTGTCCTTCCACTGTTGTTCCTTTGCGGCGGATTGTTCGACAGTGAATCAACTGAATCATTAGTTGGGTGCAAATAATGCAACAGCAATTGATACACATACAGGATGACCGAGAATTGGCTCTACACTTGTTTATGGCAGCAACCGTGTATGGGTTTCACGCTTCACATAGCGCCGAGAACAACGCTCGTCTGTTTGAATTGCATGGTAGCATATGTTTTAAATAACACTGAAGTCATAAAAAATAAAAATAAAATAAATATTGTATCAATTATACACATATTAAACACACTATATATATTATATACTGCAATGCATCGAAACCGAAGTCAATCTATCGGACTCACCTCCAACATATCCTGCATGTTAATTTCATTGTATTACGTGTCATGTTAATACCACCGAGTCGGGCAACAGGCGGCCTCATAATACAAACTAATGAGTACTTGTATTTCGCCAGCCTAATTAATCAAAATCAAACACGATTTTGCTCATTCGGAGATTCCAGATCAGCCATGCTAATTCTTTCCGATGTCATGTATGATTGAAGTAACCCAGGTAATGCCACGTGGGCTGAAGCTAAATTTCACGGATGCAACTGAATGTCTGTACATGTGCATGATAGTGCCTTGAATTGCGACTCCTCTAAGTCCCGAGACATACTTTTGTGATAAATAGTTCGCACCAAAAATAGTGCACCTTGGTTTACATAACAGAATTGAGATATAGAAATTTATTTCAACTTCTGTACTCATTTCCCTTTTGCACCCAGCCGACTTTTTTTTATTTAATTCACGAAAACAAACCGCCATATACATTATAAGCGTAAACAAAAAGGAGAATTTGACTATCATTTTCCCTTCGATTTATAGTAGCACCTGTCTTACTTGAAGCAGTTATGCATTGCAAGCAGTGCAGTAAGGCCAAGGATCACAAAGTCGTATCATCGATCAGTCAAGCACACAGGACTCCCGTCTCCGAAGGCAGGACTCGTGCTCACCTTTTCATTAACTCCAAAGGCTGAGGCACAGGAAATCGCACCTGGCTGAACACTAACACATCTCAGGATCAGGGTTAGGGTTAGGGCATGGTTATTTATAACCATAACCCTAAGATGTCCTCAGGGCGGTAAACAACCTTCCGTAAATAATTTTTTTTTTCGTCTTTAGGAAACCCAACCGTTGCCAAATTGCCAAGAAATCGGTCGTCATCTTGGCCGGGTAGGCTCGATTCTTAAAACAAAAATATGTCGATTTGGCTAACAGACTTACCGGTAGTCACGTTACGCCCCAAAGTCAACTTAGCGATTCTTAAACCTAAGGTCCTTGCCAAATCTATCTTAGCTAACGGACAAGGGTCTGTTACGAAAACTCCTTCTAGCTGGTTTCAATTTTTCAAAGTGCTTTATGATAGTGACTGTCGCACTTTTTTTTTTTCGCAAACATCGATAGCAACGATAGCAAACTTGTTAATCTACATGGCTGACTACATCTGTTGTTAACAATTAGGATTTAACCGTTTATTCTGTCTGTGAAACGTTAATAAGTGATTCTGTTGGCTGCTTGCCAACATTGCCTTAAGACAACCTTACGAAATTTCATTTAAGCATTTAATTAATAATATTATAGCCAAGTCGTGTTATCGAAATTTGAGTCAGAATTATTGAGTCCTAAATTTACCAAACACATTTCCTACAAAATATGTTTGCATGTGCTCTCTGCTTTACGATTGCAAGAATTCATATCAGTCTCTACACGCATAGAATTGTTTCTTCAAGGAATTAACCCTCTTGCAAGAAAACATTATCCAGTCTAACCCAAGATAATTTTTCTAATTATATGCATAGTAACTATGATAGTAAAATGCAATAATGAATATACCTAATTAAATTCACATTACAACACATAGTGAAACTATAAGGAATATTGAATTGGCAAGGGAGCAGGTGATAATCATCAGCGATTAGAACGATAATCGGTCTTATATATTGAAATCATACTAAGAGCTCAATTATCTTTTAGCTCAGTTCCTATGGTTACATGCCATTCGGTTACTATGATACCACGCCATTGTTTCGTGTCCAATAAAGCAACGAGAACTCTTACAAACCTGCCGCTAATCACAGAACACGTCCGAATGTTTTTTTTTCTCTTAGTCAGGCGACGGCTTCTAAATTGGCGCTGCAAAGAATCGCGTGAGACATCTCAATCGTTTAATGTCTCTGACACTCAAGAGGAAGAACGATTAGGCCATGGGTCTACTGGCTACTTTCCACAACAGTTATAACGCCATGTTTCCATTGACTGCGGCGCCTGTACAGGCAAATGACAGGCACACAATTATACGCCGAGCAAATACATAATATTGTGTGTGCTATAATAACAAGCAAAGCCTATTCATTCTTGATCAATAGTCTTTCCAACAAGTATAGATATATAAATTCATATGTATTTTTTTTTTCAAAAGAGACCAAAACGTTCGATTATCAACCAATTCGCGTAGCGCTAGTCAAAGGTCAGGCTCAAATACATCATAATTTACATGTACATAATATGCCGCGTGTTCATCAGTGGGATTTATTGAACTAGGCTAGCAATGCTTATATAATGGAAAACCGAATGGGTATACAATTTTTCAGTACCACTGAGTAAGGAATATAATAAAGTTCAACACTGTATATTTTTTTTTTGTATTTTTTTTTTGTATTTTTATTTATAAAATGAGACCTGCAGATTGAATACTGACTGCGCGAGAAAGAACATAGGTGAAGTTGGCGCAAATCGTGAGAATGGTGGGAAAGCATCGTCATTGAAGCCAATGAAATCGAACAGAATCCCCAGACACGGGCGGAGCACTGTATTCGTCGGTCTATTCCCCTTTATGCTCTAACCGCCCTAACAACGGAGTGCTTTTATTGTGCATGGTTTAGTGAGGACTGAGTCATTTATGGCATCGTATTGTAATCGCATTGCATACATGTGCAACAGTTTAACTCTTGGGATTCGCAGCTGTACCTCGTTATCCTCCATTAACCTGAAGTGACATGTCGGTGACATTGCCTGCCAGGTAAATCGGTGAATTGCAATCGATTTTAATGGAATTTGACATTGTTCTAGAAGTATGTAATCTTATGTTACTATTCATTGATAATGGAAATCTAATAATCGTTTCATCGGGTCGTTTTATCTGAGAAAGATGTGTAGGGTACCCGTGGCGTATGAATACCCATTCAAGATGGTGCGCAGTTAAATTCTATTTAGGCCGTCTCGATTGAGTTGAGAGGTGTTTTTCATGGCATAGTCCGGTTAAGTCACTCGGAAGTCGATGGTTATCGTCAGATAAACAAGTTCTCGTAATTCTGAAGCCAGATAACTGAACTCGACTTCATTTCATCGGTTATTTTGCTCCAGAATCCCCTGAACTTGTTTTCCTGACGAGAATCTTCTCCTTCCCATGACCTATCCCCTAAATAATATCAATTATATCACTTACAACTGAGAGACCCGGATTTCTGTTCACGTGATCTTTGACATTTTACCCAGAACACATCAAATCGAAGTAGTTTGCTCTGGTTATCAAATTTGTTCTTTAATAATGTGAACATTTATCTGACTCATCCCTGTGTTTGCGGTGAGAGCTTTGTTCGGCAAATGATGAGAGCAGAAACTGTTCATAAACTATGTGACATAAATACACAGTTTTACAAACAAATTACAAACATATTTTAATATTAGTGAGAAGATAAAAGGTTATCTTTAAATAATAACGAGGGTCCCTTTCATGGGTGCTTTTCTCTCTTTCAACTCAGAAGTATACTCTAAATATATTGATTAAAGAAAACCTTTCACTGCAAAATTAGAGGCACTGAAAGACATCTCCAGCAAGCAGGTTCTTGAGCAAAAAATATATCAATGAAAAAATATGTGCAGAGCATCTGAAGATCCAATAAATGTGTTCTTTACAAGTATATCGACCTTTGGCGGTGACAATACCGCTGCAATTGGATCACCCCGGACTCCATAATATAACCACCAGAGCGACGGGCACTACGTCACACCTCTTAATATTGTGCACGATATAGGATAATATCATTCCTTCATTACGACAAACCTATCCCCGCCATTTCACACTGTTTGGTGTCAATTGACTTTGCTCCCCTTTCACTAATGAATTCTCTCTATCGAAACTGCAACGTTGCGTGAATGACCTGAGTGAGTTCTGTTAAGGTGAAACTCAAGAATTCGGTCGCCGATACAGCCTTGAAAACATTGAGCAAGCATGCGGGTTTTGAAACCATGACACATTTTATGAAGTTTTATGGTCCAGATGGCGAATTCGGCTTGGGTGACGACTACATAGCATTACACGGAAGCTCATGATGCAGGCTTATAAATTCAACTGGTTCCATTTGTTCTTATGGCAGGGCTTTAAAAGCGTGATATATTGTTGAGGTTACGTTTTTTCGTCTGATAAAGGGCTCGTTGACTTTGGCTCAGTTTTAGCGATAAATTAATAGCTATGGCAGGCTTCAAAATTCCAGGGTTGTATGGAAGACGACCTTTATGCACAAATGCGCATTCGGATATTTCTTTCTAATTAACTTATGAATTAACTTAGGCCTCCATAAATTTTAAAGCAGAGCCGTCATGTTTTCCCCTCTCTCATATTTAGAAAACGAATTGAAATGAAACGAATGAATTGAAAGTGGTTCTTAAGATGCCAGTACTCGCAGCAACTTGGTCAAGACTTAATTTCAATGGAAGCGTGGACCCATCTTTCGACAGTTCTTCCACACACTGTTCTCATTTGGTACCGACAGTCACAAACAGCTGCCTAAAATAACATACCGAAGTACATACAGGCCTCGATCCTCATCTTCTTTTTCTCTCTAAGTTATAATAAAACTATATTTTGAGCACACATAAAATTAATTCGTTCAGGAGATAGCAAACTGATTTCTAGAAGTAATATTTATTAGATAAGGAAATATAAAGTAAATTGAATTGACACATAGTTATAATTATAAAAGAAATGAAATATATCGGTGCAATATTTAGTATTTCAATCTGTGACAACAAACAATGCTTATATCGAAGCATAAAGTGGATAATATTATTTCAGTCTCCTTTAAACCAATCGACTTCTACCTCGAGGTTCAATATAATCATAATTATATCAACAACAAAAAACGTGCGTGTTAATTCATGTAAACATCACATTGAAAGTCTTCAATCGAACAATCTACAGTATTAGTCCAATAGCAACGTGTTGATTAATTCCCAAGGATCTCATCAAAGTCCAGAGTGCCATCAATCCTGCATGGTTGGTCAATGGGTGGGTATCCAAACTCCTTAAGCAGTTTGTTGGATTTCATTTTATCCTCCTCAGTGTACTCCAACGGTTTGATTGCGGCAAAGATCTCTTTCGATACAATGCTGTTTCGCTGCGAGTCCCTGGTAAACGCCACCATGGCGTCCTTTAAGAGACTCTCGGGAAGGCGACAGACTTTGAGGATTGCCCTCACTCCTTTCTCCTTATCCTGCAATAAATCATCAAAGAGTAAACCGTGAACATCCTTGTCTTCTTTCCTCATCTTTAAGTAGACATTGGACGCAATCGCAGCCTGGAATATTCCGCTACAGTAGTCGTTGTCAGTCACCCGATTAGTACCTTCAGTTGGGAAAAGAGCATTTTTGAAGACAGCTTCTACTAAATTCCCATTTAACCGACAGAAAATGTAGCACATTCTCGTTGAAGGTAACACGAATGATAGTTTGTACATTGACTTGGTCACGCTTTCCATGTCACGATACAAGTAGAATACAGTAGTTTTCGCATGGACTTTTTTGATGATTTCAGCGCAAATAAAAGATGGACCACAGGGCTTCAGTAGATAACCTTCTACGTCTGGCATGCAGTCCAAAGGCCTCAGGTACATCCTCAAAAGACTTCTGGCTAGCTTCGTGACCTCCGCGCAGTGACCTTTCTTGTGAAACATCGCTCCTAGATTGTTCAGAGGATACGGCTCAGAGTATGATATAACTTTGTTTGTGCATTCGAAAATCTGCGTGAGGAGAGTTGAGCCGCACCTGGCCGTGTTTCCCATGATGGTGAGAGGTTTTTCGGGATCTGGAAGTCGGGCACACACTTTATAGAACTCTTCCATCGGCATCACGATTAGCCTTTTGGAGAACTTGAACAAAGCCAGCGAGATGAACGAGTCGCAGTCAGAATGCCACAGTTTTTGTCCTGGAATTCCTTCCCCAAATACTGCCACATCCTGATGAGGATCCAGGAAAAACAGTGATACATGGTCGTTCTGAATCACATACTCTGCATCAATGTATTCATCATGCACGCAGATGAAATCCCTCAAACTTGGGGGCATTATTATGCAGTATTTCCATGTTGCAAGGACTTTCAAAGCTTGAGCGACTGGCTTCGACTTTGGATCTTTGTTTTTCTCGATGGAATCTTGAATCCCAAAGATTTTCCAAGAGAGAGTTTGGACGATGCAAAAGATCAGTCGAAAGAAAAGGAATATCCCTTTTATAATCAATCGCCCGATAAGAAGTAGAATTGTATCCAATATGCGAATCGCCATTTTGCGAGATTGAACGCTTCGACAGAAAATGCAGAGCTTAGGGGAGTGCAAATATCTTTTATGCGGCAGTCACCGTCATTGAGAACTCGAGGTCACAGTACTTTTTCTTTTGCGTTGCAGTTCTCGGGTAATGGTTTTATCGAAGTTTTATTATATAGTGCACCGTATATCACGAATTGCACAAGGCGAAGTCGATAAATAGGGCTGGGATGGAAAATTATGTATGTTCTGTCGGTCTTTTTGCTTAGTCTGTTATTTTTCTTTATAGACACGGTTAGAAAGATTAGAAATCATTATGTCTAGGGTATAAGTTTCCAGCCAGACAGCTCGGCGAAGCTCAGTTACACGATATCTCAAAGCGTTTAGAGATAATACTAGTATTTTCTTGGCACATTTTTCACTTTGAGTTTGAAGTTTTTGAGTTTCAATTTCATTTTCCGTCTCACCACGAATCCACAATGAATCTAGATTGTGTAATAATTATACAATATACCACTGCCAATCAGCCATCATTGATGGGGTCTTTTATGTTTGAATGTGTATTCTTTTATTTGGTTCCATCGCCTTTTTTTATAATAACATAGTCAATAAATACCTGATCATTGCGCATATATACATCACCATGCTAGTCTCCATTCCATATGAAGTACGGGTTTTCGGATTTTTAGAATCACGACAGCTCAGAAAAATCAGAAAAAAATATTCTGAATCATTCACTGGGCGTCAATAACCATTGTGCAAAGCGATCGAGACATGCTGGGATGAGAAAAAAGAAAAGAAAAAAAAAAGAATGCATTACTGCATTATAATGCATTAGAATGCATTGCTAATACGCTTGACTTTGTGGCAGCGAGCGGAATTGGTGATGAATTGATGTCCTGTAGAAATCAACAGGTTTTACACACAAAGTAGTTACGTCACATAATGAATATTCATTATTCAAATTACCTGCATATCAACTTCCGTTTTCTGCTGATTCAAAATTTCTGTTTGTGCTAACATCGTCTGTACATCTTCGATTCTGACTTGGTTCTTTTACACTTCTTGTACTTTTTGAATTACTAAGGTTCTTGCTGTATTATCACTCCATTTGGAAATCATCTATTCCTCTAAAAATCATGGATTCATCCTCTAAAAAGGCTCTTATTCGGCGCGTGAGAGAAAGAATCTGGAAGGTGGGTGAATGTATTCTATGTTTAAAGTTATTTTATAGAAGTTTTATTTATTATTTCATGATTTATATTTTTCTTCATTTGCTTTCTTAATTATCTATGGAGAAGGGACGGGGTGTCGAAGGATATGCAGTACATATAATATTCCATAAAATATGTGATGAATGGTTATGAACTAAAGAGAAAACTGAAGAATTACAATCAGCTTATTTATTTATTACTTAATAACTTGAAAATTAATGAATAATGACTTTAATTTTATAAATAACAAATGCTAAAATCGTAATGTGAAACCATTATTAGATGATTGATCACAGGATGCAGGAGTGGAGTTTGACGTCCATTCTTCAGCTCAGTCAACCAGAAAAAGAGAGAGTGGAGCAAGTATTAACAGAATTTGAGCCATCGTCTCCTGTCCATTCACCAAAGCTGTGATTTGCTCAAGTGGGCAGAGGAAAGACATGATGAAGCAGGTGAGCAGCAATTAATATCCACTCCCATACACTGAATTGTCTCCCTCTCATTCAAGTGAGCGATCACTCGTATGCTGATGGGAACAAAAGGAGTGTTAAAAGGAAAACACCAAAAGACTTTCTAGCAAAAACCTCACCAACAAGAGTGCCTCCTTGATTGCCTCTGGCCATCTAGTCATCCTTGATTGCCTCTGGGCATCTAGTCATCCTCGATTGCCTCTGGAAATCTACATCTGCATGACTTCTTTGAGTGGTTGAGAGAAACAGTGTCATTGGAGCTGCCTGCAGTTGATCCTCTTCACTGCCAAGCCACGAGGTATGAAGAATAATGAAGCATGTATTAAGATTAAGTTCTTATCTCTTTCAGAAACATGCTCATCACCGTGAGCAGTGGCGTATTTAGAAAATCACCGAGGGGGTGGCCAAAAGTTAGTCATCCTTACGATCATATCCGATGCATCAATCAGTTATGGGCGCTGCAGCTTCCATATAATGTGCATATTAATGGATAATATTATATCCTGTTTGCAGGCCTGCATACCAGTGACTATTACGTAATACAGCAGGCCTACTATAGATCATCCATCCATGTACTGTTGTACTTGTATACCGGCACTAGTATTTATGTATTTATGCTTTCCTTCACATATTACGCACAACTACTACTAGTATATAGTACTAGAATGTGCATTTACAAAAATTAAAAAGTACAATTTTTTTCTCTGCTGAGGATGAGGGGGTGGCCATCGCCCCTACGCTCTTAGGCTAAATACGCCACTGACCGTGAGGGATCGCATTAATATATGACAGGCAAACAGTATCACCCACAAATTGCATCACAGGACTGATCGATTTAGTCTTGTCTCATTTAATTAAATAAATATAGACACTCTTGTTCCCATTTATTTGGTAAATTAAATGTAATCCAGCCTTACATATTAATTCTATTTCATCATGTTTCTATAGTATAATTTTATTTGGATATTAGATATTTTATAATGAAATAAAATGAAAATGGTATATTCGTAAAAAAACTTATAGCTTATAAATCAGCACAAAGTTCGTTCGTGGAAATGAAATTAATCTCCGTTTAACTCTGGTGAACCGTACGTGTTTTCCTTTTTTTCCTTTT
>KB303857.1:666626-680918 GCA_000328365.1 Capitella teleta | reverse complement strand
TGTGTTATACATATATAATAAACCATTCAGTTACATCCAGGTAACCATTTGGCTACAGCCAACNCTTTTGGCAACATGCTATAATCAATAGTTTTCAAATCATGTTAATTACTTGCTAATGATATCGTAAGATATTCGTAACAACTGTCAAATACATTTGTTCCCTCGATTTACCAGAAAATGACACTAATCTTTCAAATATCATAAATTATTTAGAGCTACAAAACAAACGTTTGGCACTAGCAAAACATTAAAAAATATGCCCATTCATATTTATTCAAAAGTTTTCATTATCTTCCAGAAAAAAAGATTAATAATACTGTACTTGTGGTCTAATGATGACATATGACACACAATATATAATAATATATATGATATGTGTTATACATATATAATAAACCATTCAGTTACATCCAGGTAACCATTTGGCAACATGCTATAATCAATAGTTTTCAAATCATGTTAATTACTTGTGAATGATATCATTAGAAATCCAGAACAACTGTCAACTACATTTGTACTGTCTATTTACCAGAAAATTATACTAATATTTCAAATACCATTTTTAGAGCAACAAAATAAACGTTTGGCACTGGCATAACATTAAAAAATATGCCCATTCATATTTATTCAAAAGTTATCATTATCCTCCAGAAAAAAAGATTAATAATACTGTACTTGTGGTCTAATGATGACATATGACACAATATATAATAATATATATGATATGTGTTATACATATATAATAAACCATTCAGTTACATCCAGGTAACCATTTGGCAACATGCTATAATCAATAGTTTTCAAATCATGTTAATTACTTGTGAATGATATCATTAGAAATCCAGAACAACTGTCAACTACATTTGTACTGTCTATTTACCAGAAAAATATACTAATATTTCAAATACCATTCTTAGAGCAACAAAACAAACGTTTGGCACTGGCCTAACATTAAAAAATATGCCCATTCATATATTTATTCAAAGGTTATCAATAACATTCTCCAGAAAAAAAGATTATTAATACTGTACTTGTGGTCTAATAATGACATATGACACAATATATAATAATATATATGATATGTGTTATACATATATAATAAACCATTCAGTTACATCCAGGCAACTGTCATTTTCATCCTTTGATCTGCTAATTACCGGGGTCGTTATCGTGCGGTAATAGTTAAGCCTACACAACGTAACTTCTATAATCACAATGCCTGTTATGCTGGTCATACTGTTAGCTGAGACAAAACTGCGATTTTCTCAGCTTTTTGCTCGCGAAGGTGTGGTTTTCACCAAAGTGTGTGCTGTTCAGAGCTGTATTTCAGTACATGTAATTGCATGTATGATGTTGAATCTTAAATGGTTAGATTCACAAAAGAACGATCTATCCTAATATGTTAAATATGTAGAAATGCGTGCGTTCATATAGAAATTACAGAGCGGTAAAGTCAAGGCTTTATGAGTAAAATACGTGGCGGTATAGGGGTATCGTCCCGAAAATGCTTTGGCGGTGAATGTGTTAATACTGTACTGTGGTGTAATGATGACATATGACACAATATATAATCATATATGTGATATGCGTTATACATATATAATAAACCATTCAGTTACATCCAGACAACCATTTGGCTACAGCCAACCTTTTGGCAACATGCTAAAATCAATAGTTTTCAAATCATGTTAATTACTTGTGAATGATATCATTAGATATCCAGACCAACTGTTAACTACATTTGTACTGTCTATTTACCAGAAAATTATACTAATATTTCAAATACCATTTTTAGAGCAACAAAATAAACGTTTGGCACTGGCATAACATTAAAAAATATGCCCATTCATATATTTATTCAAAAGTTATCAATAACATTAGTTATTATTAAGTAATCAATAGTTGTCAAATCATGTTAATTACTTGCTAATGATATCGTTATATATTCGTAACAACTGTCAAATACATTTGTTCCCTCGATTTACCAGAAAATGAAACTAATCTTTCAAATATCATAAATTATTTAGAGCTACAAAACAAACGTTTGGCACTGGCATAACATTAAAAAATATGCCCATTCATATATTTATTCAAAAGTTATCAATAACATTCTCCAGAAAAAAAGATTATTAATACTGTACTTGTGGTCTAATAATGACATATGACACAATATATATTAATATATATGATATGTGTAATACATATATAATAAACCATTTAGTTACATCCAGACAACCATTTGGCTACAGCCAACCTTTTGGCAACATGCTAAAATCAATAGTTGTCAAATCATGTTAATTACTTGCTAATGATATCGTTATATATTCGTAACAACTGTCAAATACATTTGTTCCCTCGATTTACCAGAAAATGAAACTAATCTTTCAAATATCATAAATTATTTAGAGCTACAAAACAAACGTTTGGCACTAGCAAAACATTAAAAAATATGCCCATTCATATTTATTCAAAAGTTTTCATTATCTTCCAGAAAAAAAGATTAATAATACTGTACTTGTGGTCTAATGATGACATATGACACAATATATAATAATATATATGATATGTGTTATACATATATAATAAACCATTCAGTTACATCCAGGTAACCATTTGGCAACATGCTATAATCAATAGTTTTCAAATCATGTTAATTACTTGTGAATGATATCATTAGAAATCCAGAACAACTGTCAACTACATTTGTACTGTCTATTTACCAGAAAAATATACTAATATTTCAAATACCATTCTTAGAGCAACAAAACAAACGTTTGGCACTGGCCTAACATTAAAAAATATGCCCATTCATATATTTATTCAAAGGTTATCAATAACATTCTCCAGAAAAAAAGATTATTAATACTGTACTTGTGGTCTAATAATGACATATGACACAATATATAATAATATATATGATATGTGTTATACATATATAATAAACCATTCAGTTACATCCAGGCAACTGTCATTTTCATCCTTTGATCTGCTAATTACCGGGGTCGTTATCGTGCGGTAATAGTTAAGCCTACACAACGTAACTTCTATAATCACAATGCCTGTTATGCTGGTCATACTGTTAGCTGAGACAAAACTGCGATTTTCTCAGCTTTTTGCTCGCGAAGGTGTGGTTTTCACCAAAGTGTGTGCTGTTCAGAGCTGTATTTCAGTACATGTAATTGCATGTATGATGTTGAATCTTAAATGGTTAGATTCACAAAAGAACGATCTATCCTAATATGTTAAATATGTAGAAATGCGTGCGTTCATATAGAAATTACAGAGCGGTAAAGTCAAGGCTTTATGAGTAAAATACGTGGCGGTATAGGGGTATCGTCCCGAAAATGCTTTGGCGGTGAATGTGTTAATACTGTACTGTGGTGTAATGATGACATATGACACAATATATAATCATATATGTGATATGCGTTATACATATATAATAAACCATTCAGTTACATCCAGACAACCATTTGGCTACAGCCAACCTTTTGGCAACATGCTAAAATCAATAGTTTTCAAATCATGTTAATTACTTGTGAATGATATCATTAGATATCCAGACCAACTGTTAACTACATTTGTACTGTCTATTTACCAGAAAATTATACTAATATTTCAAATACCATTTTTAGAGCAACAAAATAAACGTTTGGCACTGGCATAACATTAAAAAATATGCCCATTCATATATTTATTCAAAAGTTATCAATAACATTAGTTATTATTAAGTAATCAATAGTTGTCAAATCATGTTAATTACTTGCTAATGATATCGTTATATATTCGTAACAACTGTCAAATACATTTGTTCCCTCGATTTACCAGAAAATGAAACTAATCTTTCAAATATCATAAATTATTTAGAGCTACAAAACAAACGTTTGGCACTGGCATAACATTAAAAAATATGCCCATTCACATATTTATTCAAAAGTTATCAATTACATCGTCCAGAAAAAAAGATTATTAATACTGTACTTGTGGTCTAATAATGACATATGACACAATATATAATAATATATATGGTATGTGTTATACATATATAATAAACCATTTAGTTACATCCAGGCGACCATTTGGCTACAGCCAACCTTTTGGCACCATGTGATGCTGGAAACAATAGTTGTCAAACCATGTTAATTACTTGTTAATGGTTTCATTAGATGTCGGGAACAAATATGTGTACATTCTTTATCATCTTACCAAGAAAATGATTGCCATAGTTTTGCAATAAACGTTTTAAAACACCAAACAGACATTTGGCGTTCAAGTACCCTTTAAAATGAATTCGTGCATTTTTAAAGTTATGAATGACCTTGAAAGATTTCTTTGAGTTTATGGAAGTGACAACAGGTAGAGTTGAGACCAATTCGTTCCCACTCCAATTTTCAAGGATCAGAGTTTAGTTGGGTCTTGTCGTGAAGCGATAAAAAATTTGTTTCTGACAAACTTAGAATTGCCATTTGGAATCAAATGAGAAATCTCTCAAAAGCATAATTGGCAACTCTCAATCACTATGAAATTTCAAGGGTGCTCTCTGAGAGATTTAATGCATCTGTTGCAGAGATTTCTTCAATTTTCATTGAGAATTGACGAAGCTGAAGAATGCCTTATCAAACCGCAACAAGTTTGAATCAAAATCTTTCAACTTAGAACTGATTTTGCACACGATGTGAACACGCCAGCACATCTTCACCATTTATCAATATAAATCGATGAATTTCACACATAACATGCATTAGATACCAACTAAATCGCCTAGCAAATTTTACACGATTTGTGCAATGGAAACTATACATTTTGAGGGTTCTCCGGATGGCCTGAAACCTCTTTTTTCTAGTCACCTTTGATTCAAGCATAGTAATCGCTCCCAACCAGAGGCAATGCAATCCTGGTCTTTGAAAATTTGCATAGACGTGCATATATCAAAGGTACATGTACTGTCATTTTGAAATATTTGTAATGCTTTTAAAAATTATTAAAATGGAGCTAATCTGTCCATTTCTGTGTATTTTTGAAGGTATGTCAGCGCAAATGTATGTTCGGTGTGTTTTAAAGCAAATGTTGGTATTGTTTTGCTATCTAGGGGTATGTAGTAGCTTAGAGTATGTATAGGACGGTTGGTCTGGGCATTTAAGGGTTTTATTAAACTAAGAATTAACAAACTAAAACAACTATTGTTTCATGCTTAATGGATGTCGATTTTGATCTGAAAAATCAAATTATTGTTGGATCATGTTATATTCCTGTTAACCTGTTGAAGCTATAGTTTACAAGCTTTCATTTAACATAATATACTATGGGTTTACCTTGTTCTTTAACAGATAACAAAGGATGTTAAATTAATTAAGGTAATAAACAGGTTATTAAACTCTATGCTACACTAATTTTTATGCAGTATTTATTGTAAATTTTTGTATCGATTTATATATTATTGAACATGGAATGTGGAGATACAATAAATGGGTCCCTAAATTCAGTTAATTATCAATAATTAAGCACGAGTGGCATCTTCTCCAAATGCCGTCGGCTCCGGAGCTTTTTTCGGGTACATAGCGAATTCTGTAAAGGGTAATTCTGGGTAGTCTGTTTTAATGATTTTTTATCTTCAAATTGATGCATCTACCATGTGTAGTTTGTGTGAACTAATGCCCCAAAACTGGATTTTCATCATTTATTTGTCTGTTTACCGCCATATCAGACGACCCTCGTGAACTTTGACCCGAAACTTATTACTCACTCTGTAAATTAATGTAGAAAGATAATTTTGCCTTTACAATAAGCAATTAAGGAAATTAGGCATAATACACAGAAACTGAATTAGTTGTAATTGTTCAAGCTGTTATAATAACTAATATGGCCTGTTTAAATTTTAATTAAACAGCTTTTTTGACTGCGGAGTTATCATTCTCGAGGGGAATTCCTTATTTTGCGTCATCATTTTGGGGATTCCCCATCAATCGTGTCAATAGTTCCAGCTGAGGATATATGTTATTTTCGTGTGTTTTGTGTACACTGAAACCACAGGATCGCTCCCAAGTAGCGCGCGTAAGTATCTGTGTTGTTCTTCACCCAAGTTCTACTCAATGATAATATATGATATATATGATAATATATGTTGTGAATTGAGGAGTTTCAAATATAATTTCATTGACAAATGTTTTTTTTTTTTCCAGAGTGTTACTGTCTATGATCCTTTCTTGACATCAGCATGGCTTTCCGACACCTACACTCAACATCCACATTCTCAAGATTCTGTTCCGGATGAAAAGGATCAGCCTCGGACCAGTCGGGGAGTCCATGAAGCTGCTGAAGAGCTGTCTCAGGAGAGATGTCGGACTGAAGAGTGTGGAGCCCGACTTGACAATTTACCGTCATGCTCCCAATGTCGTCTCCGCCCACTTCGCCTGCTGTGTAATTCTATTACCTTTGAAGTATTCTAGGGGCACCTCGTAGCTCAGTTGGTTTGACCAGCTGACTGCAATCGTATGCCGACCGTTGGGGTTATTATAATTCTTCCGTGACTCTGTAGTGCTGCGTAACTGCGTAATAAGGCCGGCGCAGCCTATGGTAGTATGCAGGATGAAGAATCCTTGGGATTTATCGATAACAGTACGGGGAAACACCGATACCGGGTCTCTGTCCTGGCGCCTGTATCACTTGAGTGGGTTCGGTGGAGCCGTAAACTGTATCATGCATTGAAGTATTCTTTGTTAGTAGCAGCCTGGTCGGCGAATCACTGAATTTCACATGTACTCGTTTTAACGTTCATGTTTCTTATGTGATTTACATGTATTGATCTTTCTACCTGTTGAAGTTGTATGCATATGTATGTTTGTATATTGTTATATCGTTCTGAGTGCCATATTTTTTTTATTTTTTACTGTCTTCTCTATGTTGTTGAATCTTTTCCACTGAACTTTCATCTACTCTGACACTTCTGCGTATTTAGATTTGATTAGGACTAGCACATTATTCTTATCTTTACCATTCATGTGTTTTTGGGGGTAGAGTTACGGTTATGATTATAACTTGTAATTGAGCATGGTGAGGTATAGATTTCTTTTTATATCTCATCTCAGCACATAACAAGTCAAATTTTGAACCCATGTATGACCTTCTAAGTATATTACAAGATTGCTTCATAACACTCTATACTTAGGAGGCGTTGGTGAATATTCATGAAATTTGCATGCCCGAGGACCGTATTTTATCTTTTTGGTGATATGTTCATTGGTTTTGTGCCATTTTTTTTCATAATAATAAACATGTGTGTTTACCACATCATCAAACTTATTATGGTGTATCTGCTTCATTTTTTTTCTGTTATATAGAGTCTTTCTCATATAATCCATGTTCTATGGGGCATACTCTATCTACATCAGCGGTCGTGTACAGCAAACGCGTAATATTTACATGGGCAAGTGATGGTACACTGATCCAACGTCATAATCTGAATCCATTTAGATCACTGAAATTAATTTCCTAGGTGGTCACTTTGTCGCTGAATTATGAATTTAAATATGCCCATTCATATTGACATAGAGGTGTTCAAATAACATCCTTCAGAAAATGCCCCAACATTTACTGGACTCATTGTTAAGTATTGATATATGATTCAATATAAGCAAATATGTGTATGTTCTGTGATACACATATATAAGCAATCATTTTGCAACATCCAGGCGACCCTTTTGTTACAGCAAACCTTTTGGCAACTTGTGATGCAAGAATCAATAGTTATGAAAATGTATTCAATACTCCTTAATTATAGCATTAAATGTTCCGAATTTGTTGCAAATACTTTCTTCATTATGTTATCAACAAAGTGATGTCAGTAGCTTCACATAACATTCTTTAAAAACAAACTGGACACTCTCATTGCGTGTATATCAACCAATTGGTCACATTCCAATCACATTATCTTCATTCTATTGTAGGTGACACAAAACCATTCTGTTTCTGTCATCACCAACTTTCATTCTTTATTTAATTGCATGTGAAATGAATGAATTTAGTATTCTTCTTCTTTTCTCTTCTATATATTTTGGTAACAAGTCTCAACTATTTGGCAACATTTCATTATTATAGCTAAATTCGATGACTTTTCCCACTTTATCAATGTTATAATAACCGAAATTACACGCATGACATTTGCATTTAATTTAGGAAAGATGCTTAATTGCTTATCCTCGTCCTATAGTGTCTTTTTGACGCTTGAAATAGATGTTGTCAAATAGTTGCATTTTGTGAATGTTACCAAATAGGTGATGTTTATCATGACGTGTACCCTTCTGAAGTTTCTAAGGAGAACACCATACCTTTGGAACAGCCTGAGGGGCCATATTGATCATCAGGACTCCAAGCAAGAACTCGCGAACTCCAACCGTGAGTAGTTTTAATCGCTCAGGGTGGCCGACCGACATAAAGCAAGCCATGAGAATTGAGGATAGAGCTGCACTGAGCGGAGATGGTCGTAAGCAGTGAGCAACAGTCGTGACATTGCTGCCGTGGAATTCATGATGATTGTACGCAGCGGCAGTGCTCATGTGAGTGTGCTTCTTCTGTTGTCTGTTCTTTGCATTTTAATGTTGCTCGTAGGTTCCATCAATGGTTAATTGGCATGGCACAACCCGTGTTTGAACAACTTAAGCCAAAGGAATCAACATGTTTAATCCCGACTGTTAGATTCATGTGATGATCTGGGATCTGTTTAAAGGTATATTTAAATTCAGGATTCGTGTTATCTCATTGAGCCCCCTTGTCTGATCTGTTCTATAGGATATATAATGTATGGCCAAAGGAAGGGTAATCATGTGAGTCAACATATATTTTTGGTTGTGTTTTATTGTTTAATTTATAGTTCAAACCGTTGGATGAAACGAGTGTGAACTTATCCATGCATGGGAGAAGTGTCCTCATACCTTTCTGTTTGTATTTTACCATGTTGTACATGCCTTGGTTTTAGGCCCCTAAAGTAGACAGCTATGGTTACACTCAGCGTATCCGAATTTGCAAATTTGGGAACAATCCTTTAGTCGATGAAAATCATTCTTCTCTATCAGTACGACACGGAGCTACAGTCATGTTTTGGGGTGATTTTCCGGCCGCGAAATCCGAACATGGCGAGTTGAGGTGAGTGCTATTCAACTCCGCCGTCGTGGTGATTGATCAGATTCCGGGCAGGATGCCCCAATGTCCTAACAAACAAACAACAACAACAACAACAACAAAACCCGGGGCATGCATGTGAGGGAACACCTTCTTTTTTTTCTTCTCGGATTGAGAATGTCCGGATGCATCGTCATTAATCGATATAATATAATATAAATATAAATATAAAGACAGATTACGTTTACGTTACCATTGTGACCATGCTCCCATAAACATAAACCTTTCGTGAACCGTGTCTCATCTGGTATTAAACTGATCTTTATATTATCTGTATATCTATAAATATGATTCAGTATCCATGACACAACCTTTTGTGTAGTGAGGGTCATTCCCAAATCAATCTATATTTTCTCTGCGAGAGCGAATAGGACGTGATAATTGTTGTGAAAAAGAGTGGTGTGACGTAACTGGTTCACCACAATAGGCTCAATCACCAATCAGAATGGCCAGTTACAGATGCAAAGCACTGATTGCGAATTCGGAAATCAAAAGGGTATCCAAGTTAAATTTGTAATTTTGAAGCACTTACAGCAACCAAATACTTTCGGACGACGATGAAGTATACTAAATAGAATTCTTCACATACGATGGGTGCGATGCATTCTGGTCTTGCGGGCAATTCGTCTTCTCTTCAAGATGAGACCTCGGAAGTTTATGAAGGTATGTAATAGTTCACTGTTCACCCCGTAACTAATGCATCGCAGAAATAGTTCGAGATAGAAACACTTCGAACAATGCAGGGGATGATTTATTAGCCAGTGATATAATTATATGCATGTATAAATCTATTAAGGAAGCAGACATATAATCATTTCTTGACAGAATTCGTCGGATATAGATAGTCATTATTATGGAATGAATTCACAGTTTTCTCTTGGCGACACCTGGCGGCCTCTTCGTCACTCAGTGGCGTCAAATACAATCGTGTGTTGTCCTTATAGCTAGCGTCCTTTTGTGCCACGTGATCAAACACGTCCTGGTAACATGGCGGAAAGTCCATATGACATAAACTGGAATCTAGGTCATTCATTTGACCTATACTTGAATCTAAGTCATTTTGGCCTAGATACGGATCTTCGTCTGGTTTTGGGGGCAATGGTGTTTGCTGTTTGTGGTACGACGTCGCCCATACTTTATTGATGTCACGTCCGTGTTTTGCAGGGAACTGTGGGTCCTCGACCTCCTTCCTGCTCGTGTAGGCTGTGTTTGGCTCTGTTGGTTCGGCATAGATGTTTTCTGAAGCAAAACCAACAATTTTAACAGCTAGGAATCAACCCCCACTTTTGACAACAGGTTGTCGCCATTTTAAGACGCGTGTTTTATTTCGGTGCGCAACCTGATTCGCGCAGCTTCATCGCTTTATTTAGCTTACCTTCGATAATATTCCTCAATTGAGGTGCTTGAAAATCGGGGTTAGATTCGAACATTGGGTTTTCAATTTGGCTCCTGTAGAGTGCAGAATTGTTGAGCTTACTGCAATTAATGAGCAGGTTAAAACTGTGACTCATTCAAAAATAATTCCTAACTCCGAATGGAATCCTTTCTTGTGATGACAGTAGCACTTTATGATAACGGCGGTGACGAGGAGCAAGCAGACTGCTGGTATTCCACCAATCAGAGCCAACATCGACAAAGAAAATACTTGAGGGGGAGTTTCGGAAACTGTTATGACGAAAGAAATTAAAGGTAAATGATCGATTTAAATGGAATGCTTGTTTAGAGTACCAGAAGATTCCAAAGTGAAAACAAAGTTCTCTTCTGAAGCATTGAAAGCTCCAAGCTGACCCTTTATGAGCTCTGCGCGTAGGATTCGTCTCATCTCAATCAAACCGGCTGATCTAACGTCATTGAAAACCACATGGGACAACCGGAACTCCACAATTGTACTTCCGGTCCTGCATGTTAATAAAGCGTGAAACATAGTGATAATGCAAGGAAGAATACGATTGACACCCGCAAATAAATCATACTATATACATACTCAATTTATTAAAGATTAAAGGGATGGGGAACTAAATTTTAAGTGATGTCCTATTGACTCATAGCACCAATTGATAGCATTCCGTGCCAAGAACACCATGCCTGGATGCAAGCGTAAGGAAATAATCCATTCCGAATATCGGGGTTAGCATTGCGCCTATGGGAGAATGGCTTCCATTGCGAAGTATAGGAGGCAAACGTCAGCTGATGGCTTGGTTTGGCTGATGGCTGATTGGTCTCGTTCCCCGTGAAGCTATCGACTTCAGCCAATCAGAGCAGAGCATCTTCGCCATAAAAGGACATCTTTGTTGTTTACGAAACGAAAGCGCATGCGTGGTGCACTCTGGCTGACCTTTTTACTGTTTCAGGATGAGAAACATGGTAGGTGTCCTAGAAAATCGCTTGTTAAAATAAGAAAAATAGCGAAAAATATATTTTTTTCGCACCTGACTGGTGGCAAAATGATTATTCTATCTATTTCCGAAAAGAAAATAAAAAAATATCCAAGGGTTTAGTCGCAGGACACGCTGATATGACGAGGCCCATTGTAACAGATGGGGAACTCGGTGTTTCATCACAGCTGCTGACGTCACGCCTAGTTAGCAATATATCGCCCGCGAAATCGTTAGCGATGATATTCCTTGTGTGGGCCAGGCATAGGAATCATTTTTGGAGCATCAAATAACGACTCAAAGTCAATTTTTAACCAGTTCTCCCTCCCTTTAAGTAACGTGCCTACCGGATGTTTGTAATGTGAACGTATATTTTGCTCCTTAGTAGAACTTCTGAATACACCTTGTGGATCTGTTGATGTCAAAGGAAGGTCTTATTTTATGATCTACAGCAACATTAATTTATTCACCTCGTTTTGGAATTCCTGTTTGAATGAAGCATCGTCCGTTAAGTCGGCTTGGTACACTTTCAACAAGGTGACCTCCACGTGGTAGTGCCTGATATCTGAAATGGTACAATCTCATTATTCTGTGTTTTCTGGGTGGAGTTTCTGGTTTACCCGTTTCTCTGAGGACTTCACAATGTGATCCTTTGACCTCCATCGGACACTGACACGAAACACTTTGATCTTTCATAACAACACAAGTCCCACCGTGCTGACATTTGACCTCGACGCAAAGGTCAACATCTGTCGAAAGATAACACCACAAATGCAACGTAATCAATCAGGAATCAATCAATCAATGGTTGAATCAATGGAAACAAACCTGGAATTTCCGTAGTCGGAAGAATTGTGTTGATGTCTGTCTCGGTGCTGGGCAACAGCGTGGTTGAGGTGGAAGCTGAGAAATCACCAGGGAAGCGTAAATCGATTTCACACAAAAGTCCACGGAAGCCGTAAGGACACAAGCAATGGTAATCGTAGGCAGGGGTGGACAGGCAAGTTGCCCCGTTCATGCATGGCTCAGAGACACAACCAGAGACAACCTCACAATTTGGACCGTACACCAAGTCACGAGGACATTTACACGAGTAGCCATTGGGAGAGCGTGCATCCTCAATGCATGTTCCATGGTTAAAACAGGGGTTCAAGGCACACAGGTCGGGAGGGAGGAGTTTTATTATCTGACACCTGTATCCGAAATATCCCAGGGAACAATCGCACGTCACGTGGTCATCTTCGAAGAGACACGTGGAGTTGTTGGCGCAGAAATCAGCTGGGCATGCTGAGATTAAAGTTTCACAAAGGGCACCTGTGAACTGGGATTTGCAATGGCAAAAGTATGAGTAGTCAGCTTCTATGCAGGTGCCTCCATTGAAGCAAGGGTTAGAGTCACAAGGTGAGTGGCTGTAGTCATCACAGTCACAATGACATGTCCATGCTCCGGTCGGGATCATTCGGTCATCATAACACATGCTTTTGGATCTTGAGCAGACTTTTGATTGACAGACACGCTCACAGACGCCATTGCAACTCATGCAGACATACTGGTTGGGTTTATCCACGCAAAAGGAACCACTGGGACACGAATACTCCGACACACAAGCATTGGCATCTGGATGCAAGGGCGAATTACACACGCAACACATTATATCACCCTGCTTACCTCCGCACAGCGAGGTGTTCCGTATGATGATGTTTCCTTCGATGTTATCCAAAACATCTGTCCATTTGATAACAGCGTCTTTGAGTATTTCATCGGAAGGGGGAGTGCAAGCATCGTATGCATTCCACTCAGCCATTGATTTGACCTCTGAAGCATTCAACGTCCGATTGATGACGTACACTTGGCTCATTTCGCCCACAAACGCCTCCCGTCCGTTGAACCCTCCAGCCGGTAGGTCTTGATCCTGCCCTGTTGATCCACTTAATAAAACGCTAAAATGTCGCCAACATATGCCTACCAAGAATGAAGTGGCCCCCGCCTGCAAGTGTAGTTCCAGGAGCCAAGCCCCGACCGAACCTCTGCTGGAAGCCATCACCGTAGATCATCCACTCACCCCCTTTGCTCTCCCACACAACACAAACGTGGTGCCAGCGGCCATCGTTTAACGCCAACGTCGCGGTTGCTACTTTCCCGTTCACGTATAACTAGCGAAGAAATGCACAGAATAATAAGGAACTAACACATTTGGTTCTGCAAATTTGATATCTAACTTCAATCACATACATGGTAATATTTATTTACTAGTTTTGTTTCTTCTCTTTATCTGACATAAGGAAAATCGCAGGACAAAATTCCCTTGAGGACCAAAACAATGATCTGATTACCTGCACATCTCCATAATCATAAATAGTAAAAGTTTTCTCTGCTTTTGCGCCATTGCGGGAGGAGGAGTATGAGCAGATGGTGCCTCTGTTTTGGAGGTCAGACGACCGCAACCACAAGCACAAGGTCAAGGCTGCCAGATCCTGGACAAGAGGAAGGTCAGCGTGTTGGTGGATTGACGCTGAAGGGAAGACGAGATCGAAGTTGCTGGCAACTTCTAGAAAAAACAAAGATACAGAGTGTGAGTGTAATCAAACAATGGAGTAATCGTGTAACCATAGATTGTATATGTACAGGTTCATGAATGCTTAGTACTAGCATATGTGACGTAAGAGAGTGACTTACGGATCTCGCAATGCTCCCCCCTGAAGCCCAGCGCACACATACAAATACACCCTCCCCAACTGGT
>KB303857.1:651345-665021 GCA_000328365.1 Capitella teleta | reverse complement strand
TAATGAGTGCAACTTACTAATTGACAGACATGAGCGAATTCAACATATACAGTACCAAACTTTGTTCAACAGAATACCGAAGCAATGAAATTGGCTAAGTGTTGCCTAATATGTGTTCCGACCGAAAACACACAAATATTCTGAATTATCACATTTCCTTCTAAGACTCGACAGCACACGTAGTATGCAACTCAGAAAAGTTACAAAATTTACGAAATTCGAAATAATCATCAATTTATCCAATTAAATGCTTTAATTACCACAATGACCTTGACCTTGATGCAATCTCATTTAAACTTATAGTTACATAAGATAACTATACTTGCAATATACTCTGCAAATTTCAATGCCACAATCCGCTTAACAACAAAGATATTTGCATTTAAAAAAGTCGTAATTACTATTATGCAAGATTACGCAAGAACGGTGCATCTGAGAGCAGTAATAGCGCCATTCATTGTTGTACATATCAATGCGCTGGATCGATTGACGTATGTGGCAAGACCCTAGCTTAATTAATGAGTGAGCTAGACGCGATCCAATTTGAGATTTTGAAAAATCACTGTGACCTTGACCTTTGACCTTTACCTTCCAAATTTGAATCAGACCCGCGGAATGACATGTACTATCAATGTGTGAAATTTGATGAATTATACTTCACGGAGTTCTGCGCAACTGCGCATAAAAAATCGTTCACAGACTTACAAAAAAAAAAAAAAAAAAAAAAAAAAAACCCGTAAAGTAACATAAGGAAAATTTTTAATTAAAAATTTTCCTTAAAAAACACGTAAAGTAACATAAGGAAAATTTTTAATTTAAAATTTTCCTTAAAAAACACGTAAAGTAACATAAGGAAAAATTTTAATTTAAAATTTTCCTTAACAAACAATAGTTCACCTGCAAATCCAGCTTGGCATAAGCATTTGTACCCAGCCACTAAATCGACGCATGCGCCGTTTTGACAGGGGCCTGAAGCACACTCGTTAACGTCCTCTGTGCAGATGCTTCCGGTGTATCCCTCTGCACAGAGACACGTGAACCCCACAGTTTGGTCCAAACAAAGTCCCTGATTCTCACACGGATCTGATTCGCAAGCGTCAGCTTCGACCTCACACAGGTCGCCTTCGATGAATGAATGTAAATGATTAAAATGTTGAATGATTATTAATGTATTGAACATACCAGTGAACTCCGCACTGCACTGACAGTGTGCCGATAAGTGTCCATCGACACATGTGCCGCCATTTAAACAGCTGACACTTGCGCAGTCATCCACACTCTGCTCACACGTGATACCCTCGTAACCATGATGACAGATGCAGCGGACAAACATTCCACGTCTTGAACAATGTCCGTGAACACAAGCCACGTCGAAATCAACACATTCAACGATTTCTTAAGGCATTGAATTGCATGGGCTTGCAAGTATACGGCATATTAATTAGCCCTTACCTGGACACGATTCGGGGTCCCAGTTCAGTCCAGCACACGAAAGGCAAATCGTCTGAGCTCGGGCAGGCTGATGAGTGCCTGGGGGACACGGTTGGCATGGAAACAGCCCCGTCTCACTGTATGAATTTGAATTGCATTTCTCTGAATCGGAAGCAAACAGATATTTTTGTGAGTGAAATCGAATACTACATGGTGTCATCTACTTTGGCGAGAAGACGGGTGGTTGCCATAGAAGACAAAGTTAACACACATGTTAACATTGTACAATAATGCATTATTTTATTTGAAACCTGTTCCAGATCGAATAACTCCAGCGAAACATGTATCCATCCTGCGTGGAACGACTCACCAATACAAGTTTCAATATCTTCAGCGCCTGGATGCAGAGTTGAGTATCCATTTGGACACATTCGACACTGAGTGCTGCCTTCGTCGCTCTGGTAGAAGCCTACAGGGCAAGGAGGGCATGGCTCTAGTCCTGATGGCGACGAGGAACCTGCGCTGCATGGGGCTGGAGAAAAGGTAGAATGCATTTATTTATTCGTGTGTATTTTATGTTTTCTATTTTGCGGACAACATTTGCATAATAAACTGTATATTTTTATGCGCACCTCTGCACTCAGAGCTTGATCTTGCACCTCGATGCGGAGTGCTTTTAGCCCCTGGACATTGTATGCACTGACTGTCGCCCTCCACTTCCTTGAAATACCCCAGAGGACACAAGACGCAATCGTCGTTGGACATACTGCTTCCTCGAGGACAGGTCACTGGAAAAAAGGGGAATATGCTGGAAGATGCTCAGTGTCTCAGTATGATCTCACAGCAACGAGCCGCGGTTGTGTCTGCTATCTCCTCGTCTGGACAGTTTAGGATCAAGCCCGGGTCTCTTAGGGTATGTAAGGACACAGGCGTGAACAATCTGGATGAGTTTCCAAAACTCATTTCTTGTGTAGAGACTTCGTCGTCCAACCATGTGTTGACGTCATGGAGAGCATACAGAACGGATTTCTGAGTTCGAGAGTTGACGTTGTGTGTTTCCTTCAGTTGGCCTTCAATGTCGAAATAGATGTGAAGATTGGCTGCGTCTGCGGACGTTGTAGGTTCGATATCCCGCCGAAATCGCGTCTGTTCATAAATATCCCCCCCACATATAATCGACACATTATCTAATTTGCACGAGACTTGAGATGGACAGGGACCGTTCTTGGCCTCAAGAATTGCAAACATTGTGCTAATGAAATCCGCGCGGATTCCATCTTTTTCGTTTTCACATTCCCCACTGTACTGGAAGGAGAGTCGGTTTGCGGTTAAAGCACTGTAGGCCCGCCGACTTCCTGTTTATAAATGAGAGGAGAATTAGAGAATTAGCGCAGCATCCAATGATTCACAGAATAATGATTGAATACAACATCAAAGATGCTCACATTAAAAAAACAACACTCACGATAACACTGTGGCCAAGCATCAATGCCATCACCGACAATATCCCAGTTTCCACTCCAGCCACATTTGAACACGTGGTCTGGATCGTGATACCTTAACTCAAAGCCTGTTGAACAATGGATGCGACACACACGCGGGTAATGGTAATCACTGGAGGCACATGCAAGAACTCCGTTGTCGGGAGGTCTGTCCAGGAAGGGGATCGGGCAGGGAGGGTCTAAGGGGGAGGGGGCACTCAGCGATCAGAGAACACTGCTAGCGTATATTGTACCTGTGACGTTGATGTAGAACTTGCAGTTCACTGATGGTGCTTGGTGTGGGTAGCACAGAACGTGATGCAGACCCATGCCAAAGAAGCCGCCGTTTCTCAGGCTGCAGGAGAACTCGAGAACCGTGTTCCCTGGCCCCACAAACACCGGATCTGTCCAGTTGATTATCCTGTTCCGGATCGGCTGGTTTACCTGGATGCTGATATTCCCGGGACAGAACTCAATTTGGATCTGTTTACCTGTGAGATAACGATTGATATCACCAGAATGTGTGCTCAACCCCTTACTGTGAACCACAATGCTCCTTGTACAGGACGCTGTGTTGCCATCAGAGTCGGACGCCGTGTATGTTAATTGTGAGTAACCAATCTTGAATATATTTCCTGGTGGTGCCCCAGTGATGGTATAGTTTACAGCGCCTGAATTGTCATTGGTGATCGGAGACTGCCCGTCATAATGGAACACGATGCTGGAGTCATTCCAGTTGATGACGCTCAATGTTACATCATCCGGACATTGTATAACAGGAGGTAGGATGTCTATGGAAATATGTTGATTGGCGTGTGATTGGTTAATGAATATCTTACCTTTACAGGTGTCGGTATTTGCAGGGTGCCAGTAAGCCTTTGTCCCGTCATAAACGCAGGTGAAATTTGTGGAACTCTTCAATTGATACCCAGTCGAACAAGACGCAGCGCACGTGGTACCCAAACTGTGCCCGCTTCGTATTGCGCAATCTTCTGGGTGAATGACCTGGTGCGTGGATTTCTTCAATGGCGGGCAATACACTTCTGAGAAGACAAGGAATGTGGGCGTTGTTATTTGAAAACTGAGCTGAAAAGTGGCTTCGTTTTGTCGTTGTAGGTTTTCAATTCTCACCAACGCATTCGAAGTTTTTTGGTTTCGTCCATTGTCCAAACTGATTACATTTCCACGTGGTGGTACCGAAAGAAACTCTTCCTCCGTGGCACGTGACTTGCGCTATGGAACCGTAAGTCAGTGTACTGTTCAGGTACACTACGTCTGCGTCTAGAGGCAGCAATGGAGGTCGATGAACGACGCCACAATTTACGACTAGAAAAAAAAAAATGTAGCATGAAAACAAAAACAAGTGACGCACCATTGCATTGTGGTATGTCTCCCTCCCACTCTCCACTGGCGTTGCATATCATAACTGGCATTCCATTCAGACGATATCCCTTTCGACATCCATAGTGACAGGAGTTACCATCAGTTGTCCCTTCGCAAGGCACCCCAGTGTTCTCTACTTCGTCCAGATGAATCCCGGATACTCTGAACTGGAATCCATGGGGGATATCCGGTAAAGAAGGGCATGTCTTGAATCCTAGAAAGTTGAATTGTTCAATTGTTTAGAATGCATTCTGAACATTATTCATCACTACATGTATACCTGTATTTAGTGTCACTTACAGCAGTGTACTAGTATACGTACTTAGTATGTACTTTACCTGGAATGGGTTCACATTTGTCCTCCGATGAGGCCCCTGTCCTCCAGGTTGTCGTCATTGGAGGACATTTTTGGCACTTTTCAGGGGAGCGGTCTTTCTTGAAGAATCCCACGGCGCACTCTGAAACGGGATCCGAACAATTCAACAAAAATTCAGATCAGATTACGCGAATGATGGGCTCCCCGCGGCCATCGCTACAGTAGTATCTCACAAAGTCTTTTTTTCTCTCTCTTTTTCTCTCTCTCTCTCTCTCCTCTCTCTCTCTCTCTCTCTCTCTCTCTCTCTCTCTCTCTCTCTCTCTCTCTCTCTCTCTCTCTCTCTCTCTCTCTCTCTCTCTTGCCCCTTAATCATGACACTCACCTTTGCAAACCTCCCCATTCAGCTCACTCCCAGGCTCGCATACGCATGCGTACTGTCCGACCTTTGCCCCGCATGCGCAGAACGTGCGATTTGCGGTACACGAAGGAAAGCATTTCGCATGTGAGGTTGTCTGCCAATTCTCTTGTTGCGTATCTGCAAAAGTGATGATTCAAGCTACCATGTCTTACAAATTAGCCTCTCTGGTGGCCTGACATAAAACAAATTGCAACTTGCAACTTGCAGTCAGTAAGTTAGTCTTACCCTGGAGCAAAATATCACAGACTGACAGTGATATCTTGAAGTTTCAGAGTGAATTTTTGAAACAAAACACAGAATAAATCTCATGAAACCCTCCTTGTAACGCCAGCTAGTTAATTTCAACATAATGCTTATTATTTTACGTGTGCACTTACCTCCATGTAGACTGCGAGCAAAGTCCATGAAGAGTGTGAAGTTTGGCATGTGGAAGACATGGTTGTCCAGAGGTGACGCAATCGACTGCAGCTCAGGAAGACACGCTGCTTCCAAACCAAATGAAAATATCTCCACCTGCGGTCCGTGTTCAATTTCATCCCACCCCGTCCATCTTAGAGATAAGATCTTGATGGCCTCCCTGACAGGTGGATGGCCAATGTTGGACCGTCCGTCCGTGACCACTATCACCGCCTTCTTGGCCTCTGCTCTGGACCGCATTAGCACCTGGTGTGCTCTGCTCAGCGCAACTGAGGTTGCCGTGTACCCACGGGGTCGCTGCGTCTCCACCAGGGCCAATATCCGATCGTTCAGGGTACACTTGTTCTCCTTACTCGTTTTGAGGTTTGGTTCCAGATCGTTGATATCCACACTTGCTGTTGTGCCGAAGGAGACAACAGATACACGTGTGTTGAATTCGTCAACTGTGAAATGCTCGAGAACATCACGGACGAAGTTCAAGATGGCCACCCAGCCTCTGGGTGGGACGCTTCCAGAGCGATCCAGAACGAAAATGAGATCCACAGCTTGAGTCGAGTTGTACCGATGGTACAATGTTTGTATGACCTCTTGCCCTTTTGTGATCGGGTCAGAGGCCACGACTGTTGTACAGTACTGAATAAGTATAGCAGAGATCCATGTTCTGACGTCCATTCTCGTCAACTACTGACGTCGCCTACGATGTCACATCATCTCCAAGCGAAAGACTGAACTGAAGACAGGAAAAATATTTTGATACCAAATTATGTTGACAGCGTGGTCTTTCGTCACGTTTATATTCCTTGCATCAAGACGAAGTCTTGGTGAAGGAAAGGAAGAAAAAAAAACTTTCGCTGAGACGCCAGTCGTGAGGCATTGCATGTGGAATCGTGGGTGTTTTCAAGTATACAACTTTATAAAACCGCTATATGTAAGTTTTACTACCAAATTCTTTTGTGGTTAGGTTCAAATCCGTGTCACTGAGTGGGCGATTTTAGGATCAGGGATGTGGCTTGGTAGCATAAACATACTGGCAAAGTACTTGATTGTTTTCGCGTGGGCAAACTGACGACAAAATAGGTGTCTGAATAAGTCCCTGCATGTATTGGGATGAGAACCAGTAAAATATCCCCAATGAAAGCTCTTCTTATTGGAATTGTTTCAACTTCGGCACGATGCAATTTCAGGTTGATTGAATAGCCATCGGAGGGACTAACCACGAACTACACTGCTCAAATCTCATTTGTGTTAAATGCTAGCAACTATGAACTTCCGTTGCTAAGGATATGTTGTTGACAGGTCTATAGGCCTATTTCTTATATTATAATTACGGCCTTTGGAACCCGAGGAAAACAAAATGGAATATCCGCATGAGCATGAATGTGTTTTACGGCTGCACCGAAGTCGCTTGGGTGAGATGTGGCTGCCAGAACAGAAGCCACCCTCTTCCGGGCCCTCAATCTCTTCTTTCTGTTGTCGATAAATCTCATAGGTTCTTTAAACTAATGTACTACTATTAATTTTATTGAACCGCAGCTAGAAGTAATGAAATGTATATTCATGTCAGTTCAGTAATTCATTAGCCCAAAATATAATAAGGATATTGGTATTATGTCATTTCCGTGTCACAGGTTACTGTGACACGGAAATGACATAATACCCATATGCCAGGGTATATGGCATAGACTAATTGTGCAGACATATATGCAATAATTAGGTCTCTATGTTCAACCGCAGAGAAAAAGAAAATCAGAAGAAAAAATTCATAAAACTTTTGTCACATAATATAATTATTCATATAGTATGCAAATCAGAGATGAAGGATCTCTGATGCGAATTTGATTGTGATGCAATTGTAGGTTAGTATACGATCGCGGTCGGCCCAGCTTTTGCCACGTTCTGACGTTCACCAAAGGCGAACTTAATGACTGAAACATATGATCGCATTTTTTATGCCAAGGTTGGCTATATAATTGGCAGAGACACTCTCCCGCCTTGCTCCCTGCTGCATGATGTTATAAGAGCATTCCACGACCAGAAGTCCCCTATCTACATCTGCTCACTCGACGCTGAGAAGTTGTTCGACAATTGATATATAACACAATGGACTATTTTATAAACTCTCAACCGTCCTGCCGCTCCGGACATTCACCCGAATGGGTTGGGTGGAGCCGTAAAATCCATGCCTCATGTGCATGCATTGATTGATGTGTAAAACAAATCAAGCAACTAGGCCTACCCGTGTGGCCACGTACAATATATGTGTAATATCAACATGTGTATTCCAACACGAGTGGGCAGCGCACTGGAAATGTATACGCCGCGATGACAAATGAGCAACTGACATAAAATGGAAGAAAAAATGAAGAACTTATATCTGATTACAACCGCTTTATGTCTTAATTTTGATTTACGATCAAAGAGAATCGTAAGAACTCCAAAAATAAGGAAATCTGATAGCCACCAAGATGAGCAAGTGCTTGCACTCTTTCTGATTTTTTAGTCACTCAGTAAGTCAGTCATTCAGTCAATTCAGTCAATCTTTCAAACAGATCATATTTATATCAATCGAATATATTTAAGCCATTTTTTGTTTTTGTTTTTGTTTTTGTTTTTTCAACTTAAACTCATTCATAGGGGAATGAATACTCTGACTGTGCTGAGACAAAGACAAATCCCTATTCGTTTGGAACATACTAGGTTTAGTGTTGCTTGTTTTGTCAACCCTTTGAATTCTATATAATATTATTACCCAAAAGAGATTTTAACTACTGTTTGTCTGAACGCATTCCTTTGCTTCAATTCCTGTTATCAATGATTCCCCTCGTTTTAATCAAGCCTCGTCTTGAGTTGTAGCATTAGATCGGAGGCTCTTTAATTTTGGCTGTAGATAGCCTTGTAACCCTTAACCTGTGATGATTTTTTAATATCGCTATACATTACCTGTTCCTTTTTGCGTGTGCGTAGAATTGTAGTCAGAATGAGATTGAGGGAGGCAGAATGATATCTGTCATAGTCACCTTTATTCTTTTTACAGATGGAAGGGGCAACTTGCTAGCTTTTTACATTGACAGGGTTTGTAAACGTGCTTTATGCTCCCCATCGCATTAAACTGATTCATGTTATCCATATACATGTATTGGATTCGCATAAAGTCATGCCGGTTGCCGTTGAAAGATTTATATCAAATGTTTTATCGATAGTGAGCCTCCTGAAACATTTACCCAAATGGTTATCACATCTCATATTGACTATTGTAAGCCTGTAACTCACATTTATGTCGTCCAAACGATTTTATTTTTCATAAACTTCAAATACTGTGGAATTCCTGTTCGAGGCTCTCAAATAATACAACGAGATTTGATTTTTATATTCTAAACTTTGAAGCATTACATTCATGGACTCTCGCCACATCATATCTAAAATACTTGTCCTTTTATGAGCCATCTAGCTCGCGATTTTTGATCAAATGATGCATTACTGACTTCCCTTTCACCCAATTAACTTTTTTTATCTATTCAGCATAATTCTATTATAATATAAGTTATTAATTAGTTTTTTATCTACTTTTTACTTTAGCTGCTCCTCGTTTACGTTATCAATTACTTTTAAACTTCTCAGTCGCTTACTGTTTCTAAAACGGCACTTGGATTTTTCTAACAGCATTTGTGACAGATATAACTTTTTAAACAATATTTGCATTTTAATTTGTTTTATTTTATCCCAGATTTTTTATGAGATATCGCTTTATGGACTTATTTTTCGGAGGTTGCGGCAACGCCCAGATATTTATGACATTACGTATACTAATTATTATTATTTTGTGCATATGCTTAGCACGTGCCTTTGAACCCGGATATACTTGGAAGAATTGAATATCAATCAAGTTTTATGCTAAACTTTGCTCGCAATAAAAGCTTAGAAATTACCTGTATGCACATTGTCATGCTTATTGCCCACACACTAGTAAACGAAGTGAAATATAACATCAAAAAGAACCTTGATCTCAACAAACACACATCAGAACGATAAAGAGATCCAGAGCATTTTGACTTGCAATTAGAGCCTATTACGAGTGGTCACGCTGAGCAGCCAAGGGTAGAACAGTTGGTAACCACTGACAGCCCAAACAAATGAATCGTTTTGCTTCTCTTCAACTCAGAATTGAGCCACTTGCAGAGGCATGAGGAGAAGATGTGATAACACGTGAGTGTTGTTGGTATAATATGTTATTTCAAGCATGGATTAGTTACTGCAACAGTATGCAAAACACGATTTCACTAACTTTACCCATCAAACAAAGTTAAGACTCACAATTGTATCGTCCGAAATCCACGTGAAAACACAAAAAAGTGTTCCAGCTGACGACAAACGTCTATTGACTCAGACACAGATAGCAGCAGGATGCTAGCTGGGTAAGCCCACTTCCCCTGTGGGCACTCAGGGAGGAGTGAAATTATAAACACTCAAATAAAATAGCAATTCTCTCGCGTCTGCTCTGTTAGATATTACGGCCATGCACTGGTAATCGTGGTCGGTGGTCGCTCTCGTAAAACGCAACGTCATTCAGTTCACTCCGCTGCCTCTGTTTTGGCGCGAAACAATGTCGGCTGCAGTGCTAGATGTATTGTTTGCACCAGTGTAAGCGAACATTCGTCAAAATTATGGCTATTTTGTAGCTCTAGACGCCCTTTGTAAGAGAGAATGCAAAGCCTGGATCTTAGGGAACTCCTGGAATTTTACAAGAAAGAAAAATAGAAAAGAAAGGAGACTTGTCCTTTATGCAGATCTGAGCTGCTAACATTGACAAATTGCGCGATTTGTGATCGCATGGTAAACCGACTGACGCAATAAACATGAATATCGATTCAGATTTCGTAAAAACAACAATATGCAAACTATATATGACAGAGCTCTATATCATCGCGTTGTTCTTGGTAATGCATGCATACACAGCATGGGTTTAAAGATATCAATGGAATAAACAGATGTTTGATTCCTTTCAGAGTACATTCAAATATCCAAGGAATAAAAACTCACCTTTCGTCTCATGGATCATTGGAATCGAAACTCACAATCAAACCGAAACTTAGTACAACAACAGTGAAATTACAATTAAATGTACTACATTTCAACGATTATCAAAAAAGGTGCGATCGCTTCCAATGCCAGTGTGATAGCATGCGTAGTATCAGAGAAAGAAAAAAATCAAGAGAACAAACAACGAAAGGAACAGGCTTTATCTGGGGCAACCGTATCTATGCTGTCTCACTTAATCGTTCTATCTAGGTCAAAGTTTTCTCTATATCGGTCAAAGTCAAGGTCCTTGGCGTACGTGTTACCCAACTCTTTAAGAATTTGTCGGTAAAAGAGATTGAGCCTTCATCTGTAGGAGTTGACGCATTCACCGCCAACCAAGGAGATAAATTATGATATACGTAATGTATATAAATAATATAAATGTGTATGAATATGAGTAGGTAACTATTATAAATGTGTGCCTGGTACTTTTGAAGCTAGCGTTCTGTCAATCCCAGTGACCTGAAAATATTATTAAAAATATTTGTGTCACATAAAATTCGATAAGCTAGTACTCCTCTCTCCAATGTCCCTAATTCATCACTATAATTATTTTCTAAACAACTCTGCGTAATTTTCAAATTAAACTCATAAATATTAAACACTTCCAGGATTGAATTTGATAAATTTAGTTATCATAATTTTATCGGATAAAATCAGCAATATATATGGGACATAGCATCGATATCTATCCCAATGAAAACGATTCCTGTGGGCACTAAATTGGAATTGATTTGCTGTGTGGTTTGGATGATGTGGCTTATATACTTGTAATGAAAAATGCCTAATAAAAGTTGCTGTGCAGTTCGATTGCTATACGAAAATTCCTTGGTTAACTGTTGCCTTTTTGGTAAAATTTATAATGGGATTCCCATGAATCATTTTCGCTGGAAATAAGGAACAATGTTCACCAGGATCGTTTTCAAAGTCGGCGAACCAAAAGGAAAGTAATACACAGGGAAATGACAATATCACCATGTGGCGACGTCAAGAAGGCCGAAGAGAAATGACTCTAAGAGAGTTCAAGTGCAGACTGGTTTTTACTATCGCTGACCGGCCCTTATATGCACATAAATACGTGACTCATTTGATTGTATGAGTTGTTCTGTCGAGCTAATCTGCCACATGTCTTCCCCCCCCCTCCTTAGGGAAAACGAGAAGGGCGGACGCTAATACGACCCTTCCGGGTCGTGTAATCTGGTGGGGGCTGCGCCGTTGGCGGAGTGTCCGCAGACTTGAGACGGTCAATCGAGACGCTGTCCTGACGGCCGTTGAGATCCAGTGTGAAGAACTTTTCTGCTCTTGAAATCACGTGATAGGGACTTGTATAGGCAGTCCAGCGGTTTGCGGTAGACATCAACACGGACCCAAGCGAAGAGCGCGCTGGGAATGGTCTTCGGCACGGCAACAGGTCGAGTGTGGTGGTGAGCGAGCAAACGAGGCACTTCTGGTACCTCCTTCAAATCGCTGGGAGGCACCACGTCGCCTGGAAGACGCAGGCGCGAACGAAAGATGATGTCTGCAGGCTAGACCGAGAAGTCGTCCTTGGGGGTCGTCCTCAACCCCAGCATCACCCAGGGAAGTTGCTGTATCTATGCTGGGGAGTTCAATCGAGCCCGAAGAGAGTCATTGAACGACCGATGCCATCTCTCCAGAAGGCCGTTGGGTTTCGGATTGTAGGCTGTGGTTTGACGGACGGACGAACCCAAGGTTTCTGCCAAGTGCTGCCACAGAGCGGAGGTGAACGGAGGGCCACGGTCACTGGTCATGTCGGTGGGCAGTCCATATCGAGACACCCATCCCGAAAGGAAATGCTCGGCACACTCAGCAGCGGTGGTTCTTCGGAGCGGAAAAATCTCGGGTCACCTGGTGCAGTAATAATAGATCGAGGAGTCCGGTTGAGTTCTACACTGGGAGAGGCCCTTTAATACCACAACGCGTTCTTATATACAGCTACAGCAGTGAAAGGTAATCCAAGGTCATGCATTGAGTTCTCATACTAGTATCACTACACCTGGAATGCCAGTCCATGACGGTCAACAAGTGGGTGAAACCTCCCGAGGGCGGCAGGGGGCCAACAATGTCAACGTGCACATGACGGAAGGGGCGTCTGGAATGGAAATGCGCTGCACTGCTGACTTCACATTGTAACCGTGGTTATGGTTACCCTTCAGGTGTATATAGTAGTATAACCTGGTTAATCAATGTCTAACATAGAGACGGATTGGCGGTGGTACTTTGCTCGTGTTTATTCGGCTCACATCGCGCACACAACTGGGCCGAGTCCAGAAGGGACTGGCGATTATATTAGTACAACATGGAATCTAAGGAATGCCCACCCAAGCAGTGTCCGAGCTGCCGGTGCCTGGCTCACAGCGGTGACTAACGACTAAGGTGCTAATTGATACATTCAAGATGGCCATGCGTACGGCTACAAGATGTCTTCTTTAACCCTGAACATACTTCGCTTTGATCCCGGGAATCAATATCATATCAATATCATTGCGTAATCTCTTATTGAAATCTGTCTTTTTCGTACAGTGTTCGCTTAAATCCAATTGACCTCTCCTGAAGACCGACCGTTATATACATGTATCAGCGAGATATGAAATATTTTGGTACACAGTCATGAACGTCATACGTTCACAATAAACTCGAAACTTGTGATGCCAGTCAAAAGACTATTAGCAGATTAACTATTAATTATTATGTAATAATGATTGCATTAATTAGGCAAGAGGGAGGCTTTGCGTGAACTTTGATGATTGAAAATGTCTCGATATCAATATTAAAGAATGAACTATTCCGAGCTAAGCTGTTCTATTCTGTGGAGACACGCCCTCGTACTCCTTCGTTTCCTATACCGCCGAATCGACCCAGACACCAAGCACTTGCCTTATATTTTTAGGGGAATAAAATGGGTATTTGATGGGTGAAATCGCCAATTCATTACCACGATAAACCCAAAGGTACGTTTAGCATTCAAACACCAATCAGACAAGTGAAGATCAGGATGATAATAACCGATGACATTACGTAACCTGTCGGTTGGGTGCAATTGATCTCAACAGCGATATAATATTCCAAGAGTGGCGAAAACGTAAAAACGTGAAAACACGAAAACATGTCACCAAATGCATGTGAATTAAAAATT
>KB303857.1:599048-616725 GCA_000328365.1 Capitella teleta | reverse complement strand
CTCATCCTATAATAATTATTTCAAGAAGAAGAGTATTGGATGCATAAAGATAATTAATAATTAATAATAAAGATAATAATAATGCGTGCGATTTAAACGACCGGCGCCAAACAAATAATTCGCGCGCGTTTTATGCCGTTCAATGCTTGCTGCGTAGCATCGTATTTTTCCGCGAAAAACATTAATTTTAGTGAGTATTTTACTTCGCATTTGTTTAATGATTTTCATTGTTGTTATTTGTTGAGTAGGTTCATTACGCGATATGCTACGTACCAGAATATACGACACAAGAACGCATTTGGATTGTAGGCCTAACATATTCTCGAAAAGTGCTGGAGAAGTCAGAGCTGCTTTGTGACATTCATTGCCAACACCTCCACCATCCCTCCAATTGACAATGCACGGTGCATTCCCATTATTATTCGCTGGAAGGCCTACTCAACCATCATCCCTCGCATACATGCACTAGTATGCGACAGGTCATTAAGTGCAGCGCAGCATGCCTTATTTGGGCATCCAAATGATGCTCATCCATGGTCAGGGGCTGCATGGAAGGGAACATAATCAAAATATCGCCGAATGTTGGGTGCACTCTTTCGATTGAGATAAATCGGCATCAATGTCGACAACATTGGGTTAGAAGTGATAAGAACACCAACATGAAATGTTAAACTATCCATACCAGGTATTTATTTCTCTGAAATTTACATGGTTTTTACACTGCGACCTGTTTTGAAACACTTTCTCCAAAAAGTGCAATGCCATTGAAAAGCATTGAAATCTTTAACATATGGAGTAGATAGACTACTTTTGGCCCACTCTGTATATATGAACAGTGAAGCAACGAATAGCTGAGTGGGTTAAACCGGCTGACTGCAATCCTATGCCGACCGTGGGGGTCGAGGTCCCGGGTTCGAGACCCGATCAGGCCGCGGGCGTTATGATTGTGAATTACAATTGTGATTCTTCAGTTGACTCTGCAGTGCTGCCCAACTGCGTAACAAGGCCGGGCGCGATGTACTGTACTGTCTACATGGTGGTATGCAGGATAAAGAACCCTTGGGGTTTATCGATAAGAGTAGGGGGACACCCCGGTCCCGGGCCTTCTGTTCTGGCGTCCGTACCATCCGATTGGTCTGGGTGGAGCCGTAAAACCCCATCACTCACTCGATGATCACACTATGACCAGTAAAAGTTAAGCAACACATAAGAACCGTTATGATTGATGCTATTTGTCCGTCTCTGCGCGTAAGAATAGTCCAAACGTTCCGACTGCTCAGTCATTTCACTTCTAAGTTACTTCACTTCTCTTTTATTTTCCACTTATATGAAAGCACTTAAGGTACGACTGTAGTCTCCAGACTTTATTGCCATATATTATTGAACTCCTTGTTTTCCTCAAGCCCATTGGTGTCTTACAATCAGACACCTACTGCAGTGAATGAGTGATAATCTGAGGTAAATAATGGTTAATCATAACGTCCTTTTATAGTGTATGTATTTCTCTTTTTATCTTTATTTATCTTTATTCTTCATTTATCTATTCATTTATTTATTGATCTGTTCATTTGTTATCATTTTGTTCTGTTGTTTTGGGGAAGGGGGGGGGGGCTTATTATTTGGTTGGTTATTACAGTTTAGTTTTATTTCAGTTATTACTCATTTACTCTATATTATTTATGAGGTTATATATTTTAGATATATAAATAAAGAGAAACTCGAACGTCAGATTGTAACAGTGCCGAAACAAAGGCACTTTAATTCAATCAACCTGAACCTGCAAGGCCTGTTATCTTTCAGTCGCAAGATACTTCTGCTTGTATTTTAGTCATAACTTTCATAACATATACTTTTCACTGTAGCCTACGTGTCGGTAGCCCTACTCTATGTCAGGTCTTTTGTGACTGACATTGAAACTGGTTGCTTTAATTGTAGTCAACAACTACAATTACTGTATTGATGTGAGATTTCATAAGTATGAATGCATTATGATGTATTCATGTTAAAATTAAAAGGCTATTGTGATAGTATTGTTGGTGAAAGCCAGGTGTTTTTGCATGAGGATTGTTGAGCTGTACATGTATTCGGCAAACCATATACGGATACCTAGTATGAGATAGGCCTAACATGAGAGCAAATTCATGTGCATATACGCACCATAATAGCTACGTCACATTTGCTTTGATTTGCAAAACTAATTTCTCAATCTTTATGCTTCCATCACTTTGATAACTTTTTCTTCTTCTTTTAGAATCTTGACACGCCATGATCGGCCACGGATTGGCCTTTTGTGCTGGGCTGTGTGCGGCACTTGCGTCAGTGTGTGCTAAACTGGCTATGGCGTCAGAATCAACCAATCAGCTGTGTATTTCATTCCTGCACTCATCTCTGAATCATTCCATATGTGATGCTGTGAGGCTTATTAGTACCTCTCTGGATGTGTAAAAACCAACTTGTATTATTTTCACAGATGACAGTGTACCTCCGTTTTACATTCTTCACTTTAATTTTCCTCTTCAATGCACTGATGTGGACGCTCTTCACAAAATCACTTCAGATATGTTGCACGTCAATCGAAGCGACTGTTTGCAACACTGCTGCTAACTTTTTCAGCTCTGTGAGTGGAATTGAAAATAAAATCCTGGGCCAATAATTTTCTTTTGTTGTAGGCTGTGGTTGGCTGGCTGGTGTTTGGTGAAGCGGTGTCTGTTATTTGGTTTATCGGAGCGTCTTTAATTATTCTCGGACTTCTTCTGGTGAACAGAGGATCGACCTCTGAACAGAAAGAGAAAATCTCATAATTATAATAAATATATTTCGTGGTCATTTTGTCATTCTGGACAAAATCAAATCATGAATTATATATTTTTCATTTTTGCATTGATATATATTATTTTATTACAAATAAAATAGTTTCAGGATAAAATAAATTAAAGTAAGACTGATTAGCCAAACAGAAAGATGAAATATATCACAATGACAATGTTATGATGAGAATTAAGTCATAATGGATGACAGAGAAAAAATATGAAAATGTGTTTTGGGGTTTAAAAAACATTCTACCAAAAGTACAGCAACCCCCAGCGAATAAAAATTGCATAAAACGAAATCACAACAGATTAGAAGCTGTTGGAATTTGGATTATTCAGCTCCTCGTCGTCCTCCTCAGCTAAACTGAATCGGACTCTGGCCGCTTTCTCGTCATCTGTTTCGGGAACTTCGCTTTCAGAGACGAGGTTCTTTGAAGAGCGTCGTGTCGTGAGCGGTTTCCTGATGCTGCTCTCCATTTGCGATAGACTGGGCGAACTCTCACTGCGCATGCGCTTGCGTTTGCTCAACGTCGATGTCCGGTCGATGTGCTGGTCAATGACAATGCACGATCGACTAACCAGAAGGTTGAACATGTCTGCACGATCAGCATAAACGTGGTGACCAGCGCCTTTTATTACCTGTTAATAATGAATTATTTATAAAAAAAAATGAAGCAAATTGAGTATTTTACCTGCACATCTACGAAAGAGTCACTGCGCATGTACTTAACCTGCCAACCGACGCCACTATCAACCCAGGACCGAGAACCGTATATGATAGTCATGGGAATAAACGCTGGCACGTCAGTAATGCGGTTGATCATCGGGTATTTTGCCCAACCGAAGCCTTCGGTCATCACCTTGAACGCTACTTCTCCGCTATAAAGGGAAACCATGTTTCTCATCTCAAAAAGAATGTCCATCTCTCACCTTGGGTTCTGAGCGTTGCAATGGTAGACGTAATCAGCAACAGTATTATCTTCAAACAAATGGCCAAACTTCTGCATTAAATCCGATCTTAATTTGCTCACGAGACTCGGCCCTGAAAGTAACAATTGAGGACTCAGTGATTTTAAAACGGTTTCGCTCACCCAGCGGACCAGCTGCCCTGAGAATGGCAAATGGATTGAACGGTTGAAGCAATCTGGCCAGGACTTCAATCCAGGTGGGAATGGGCGTCCGCTGCTCAGCTTCATTTGGAGGCTCCGGAAAACCCCACGGATCGGCCAGGATGAGATGCCTCACTCGATCCGGATACCGAATGGCATATGACGTAGACAGGAAACCACCGAGGCTGTGACCAAGCAGAATGAATTTATCCAGATTCATCGATTTGCGCCACTCTTCAATAGACTCAACAAACTCCAACTCAGCCAACATCGGGTCGTTTGGAAATTCTGGACGGGAACTCTGTCCGAAGCCGAGGAGATCTAAAGCATAGACGGGTCTCACCCTCGCAAAGAACTGCAGATTGAGCACCCATAGCCCTAGCCCCGCCCCCATGCCATGCACTAGGACAAGGGGCGTGGCCTTGGACTCTTTATTCATGGAAATCGTGCGCAGTTTCCATTTTCCACTGTATATGGGAACATACTCCGTTTCCAGGGAATCCCACAAATCTGAAAACAAACAAAATTTATAATTTTAAGAACCTGATCCCGTCTGCTGAGGACAACTTACGCAAAAGGATTTTCTTCTCTGCTTCTCTCAACACTGACATATTGCTCCATGAAGGTAATGGAAGAACAGACCTCAAGTCCAGCATACTCTTGGACCTGAGCAGTTAAATATGAAACTCATGAAGAGGAGTTATATTTGCAGTAGGACAAAGAGGTGGCAATCACTGATGAATGGACTAAGGGCAGAGGCTACCCCAGACTGCCTACGCTAGTGACGACTGTAATTCGATATGACAGAGATTTGTGTTTGCTTTTGAGGATGTACATGTACTAGTAAATTCACCATATTTCACAAGGCACCCGCAATAGGATGCAAAGATACCTACCTGTCCACCGTTTTCCTTGTTTGTTTTCGTTTCAATACTTTATTTTGTACTGCTATTATTATTATTATCATCATCATTTTCCTTATGTTATTATGTGTTTTTCTTTTCTTCTGCAAGTCCTTGAACGATTTTTTATGCGCCGTTGCGCGAAACTCCGTAAAGTATTATTCTCCGAATATGCACAGTGATAGTACATATGTCATTCTGGTACATATGTCATTCTGCGAGTCTGATAGAAATTTGTATGTCAAAGGTACAGTGATTTTTAAAAGGTTTCAAATTGGATCACTTCTAGCTCATTATTTAATTGAGCTAGGGTCTTGAAACATACATCAATTGATTCAGTGCATTGGTATGTACAATAATGCATAGCGCTATCACCGTTCTTGCGTAATATTGCATAATAGTAATTGAGTCTTTTTTAATGCAAATATCTGTTGTAAAGCAGGTTGTGGCATTGGAATTAGCAGAGTATAATTATTGCTAGTATTAACATCTTAAGAAATCATGAGTTTAAATGAGATTGCACCAAGGTCAAGGTCATAGCAGTAATTGTATAAATTGATGTTTTTTTATCAATTTAATGAATTTTCGTAATTTCATGAAATTTGATATTTCAGAGTATTAGTATGTTTTTTGTCAAAATACATGTTAGGCAGCACTTACCCTATTTCGTCTCATTGATATTAAGATTAACAACGTATGGCACTGAATATTGTGAATTTGCTCATAACTGTCGATAATACGAAAATTGCACTTAATAATGAGGCAAATTATTTTGCATTACCACTGAAAGTTTGAAGGTCAAATATTCCAGGTCAAGGTTGCAGGGATTTTTCAAAGTTTCAAATTCAATCGCGACTAGCTTCTTAACTAGTTATGCCAGTGACTTGTAACTACTAACTGGCATTAAATGATTCAGTGCATTAGTACGTAAAATCAAGCTCGGAATTATAATAACTTATTTCAAAATTTTCCTTAGTCACGTCTCTTGATTGATTTCTTGTTTTTAATGTTTTCTCGATCTCTTTTCAAGCTAATAACAAATGGTTAATTGTTAATGATCTCTTACAAGTGGTCTTTAATTGATTGTCCAACATACAAGACATTGTGTGTGATCCCACCATCGAAATTCTACTCATCTTGAGAAGCAACCGAGAACCAAAATGGTGATCTATGAAATAGTGACAAACTGAAAAACTCACCAGAATAAATGAGAGAATTTGAAAAACACAATAAAAACTGACTAGAGAAGAATTTTTTTTTCATCTCATCTTAACATTTTCTGTCTTGTGGCTTTTAAGCCACAAGACAGAAAATGTTAAGATAAGATGACCAGGCGACTGAAACAGATACGTGAGATAGCCAAAGATGATCCACTCAACTGAGAGAAACCACTAAGATCATTGGATTAACTCCAAAAACCTCAAAATAAAGAGAAAAAGAATGTATCAATAATTATTTGTAAATGGGTATTCAAATCATAATTGTTCAGTACATGCGTTGCATTTATATGCAATTGTGAAGTAATTTAGATCCAAGTTTGAATCGAACTCGTAGACATTTGAGTTATAACATCTGAATTACTTTAGTGGAACTTTCGTCAAAGTTTGGCGAATGCCTAAAAATGAGCAATTGATCAAACTGAGTGAGTGAGTGAGTGATTGGGGTTTTACGGCGCCACCCAACCCTTTCAGGTGATACGGGCGCCAGAACAGAAGGCCCGGGACCGGGGTTTCCCCCTACTCTTATCGATAAATCCCAAGGGTTCTTTATCCTGCATACCACCATAGACAGTAGTACACAGCGCCCGGCCTTGTTACGCAGTTGGGCAGCACTGCAGAGTCACCGAAGAATAATTGATCAAACTGAGAACATTTTACTCAATTTCCTGTGATGTCAACATGAAAACGACACACGAGTACAGATCTCAATGATGTTAAAACAAGAGATCAATCGTCAAAAGATTAATCATGTGATCAAGGAAAATTTTGAAAGAAGTTATTAATGAATAATAACTTAACAAATAATGAAATGTATGCCAGCGATATTAGCCAATGCTGCTAGAATCTTTGCAATAACTTGGTTGAGCTAGAAGAGATCAAATTTGAAAACTGATAAATCGCTGTGATCTTGACCTTTGGCCTTCGACCTACAAATTTCTTCTGGAACTTTCAGAATCACATGTCCCACCAAAATGTGAGAAGCAAATTAAAATACAAAATTCACATTATTTATCGGTAATAACTTTACTTATCATAATTACCTTGATCTAAGAGCAACCCCATTACAAATTATGATTTCGTACGCTGTATATGCTAGATAGATACTATGCATAACGACCGATATATCAGCATTTGAATAAGTCATAATTGCTATTATGCAAGATTGCGCAAGAACGGAGCATCTAAAAGGAGCTTTATTTTACATATCAATTAATGCACTGTTACAAGTAGGGCTGGGTGGATATCCGTGATCCGTAATCCGTCGGATATTGGGTATGTTCAGTACTATCCGTGATCCGTGTTTCAGCACGGATAGTAAAACACGGATAGTGTAAAATTGAAGTGACCGTTTCAAGCGCACAGTGAGCGTAGCACACAGCCATTCCGCACACAAACGCTGCTCACTGAAGCTGAGCGATGTCAATTACAAGGATAGAAAAAGATAACATAAAAAGATAAAAACCCCCTCGATGTCAACAATGCGCTGATTCTGCCTTTGTTTAAACTTTAAAGTGAAAACAATTCTAGGCCCTTGAGTCTCTTTAGTCATCACGCAAGAGCGCCGTAATCACGCGTTGTTGACTATCTCCTTTGGTGCTCATTTTTCAACACGTGACAGCTTTGTCAATTGCAGTTTTCCTATGAACCACAAACAGCGCTGTATTTCGTCGCTTTCTCGTCCTTGAACAATGTTTGAAATTAATCAGACATGTACAGTTAATAATAGTACATGTACTTGGCGATCTAGTGACTTGAATTATTGCAAACTTTCTATATTATAGTATATAACAATTGCCATGAACTGCCTCGCGCCTCATGAACTTACTAAGTTTGTACATTTCTAAATCATGTTTGTTGAAAGTATACATTGTAGGACAAACTGCACATCACTGTCATTGCATCGGGTACTAGTCATTTCGCCCGAATGCCATTTCGCCCGGGTCATCTCGCCCGAGGTCATTTCGCCCGAATGCCATTTCGCCCGGGTTTATGTACATGTAAATATTTGACTTAACGGGCACAACATGACTTAAATTTATAAATTATATATAGTAATAGCATGCAGCTTAACTTGTGTATTACATGTACATTGTCAGTGGCTGGTCCCCTGTATCGTGTCCGGCGTCAGCTGTCAAGGGCTAATGAACGATCAGCCATTTGCGCCGGCGATTAATCGCCTCAATTTGAATTTTCGGTATGAAACCAAGCCTCCTCCCGTGCATTGCGGCAGATCTGGAAGTAGCCACAGCGAAAACATCTCTTGAGTCTCTACTGGGGTCTTCTCTGCCCTCTCTACTGGGGTCTTCTAGCTCTGCACTCTTCGTCGAAAATGCCACTCAACGTTCCGTCATTGAGCGGATCTAGAGGGTCGTAGACCTTACGTCGGGTCGCAATGCCACATGACATATCTTCTTCATACGTCTCATCATCCACGTCATTCCCAAGGACTAACGCCACTCCTGGCAAAGGGGGGCGATTGGTGAGGGCCACGGTGAGGTCACCTTCGTACAAGTCGCAGACGATGGGCACTTTGCACAGCTGATAGGTTCCGCGGCTCTGGTGAATGCCAGTCACCGTGACAGTGGTGCCGGTCATCTGAGGTGACCACCTGGTGGGCAGCGCATCTCGACTCATGAAACTCAGAGTTGATCCGGTGTCTCTCAGATAAAGATGAGCAGATGGTTTCTGCGCAATGTATACATCGCCGGTGTACTTCTTATGTCTCTGGTCTACCATACTCTGGCCTCCAACGCTTGCACAGTATGCTCCATGGTCGTGTTCGCTTTTGGGGGCAACCTTCTCGGTGTTCGCGCTCATTTGCTGATTGGAAGGTCTTCGAGCGCCTCTATAAAGCGGGCTCTTGGGGTCAGAGTAGCACTCACTTTGCACGTGGCCTCTTCGTTGGCAGACTGTAGAGATGCTGTTTGAATATCCGCTCCATCGCTGTCCTAATGTTAAGTTCTCGTTCTGTGTATCGCGCTGACTCGTGGTTCTTGCATAGATTTTTCGTTGCACTAGGTACTCATCAGCGCGATCGGCACTCTCAGCGGCCGTAACGATGTTTTTGTCTGCGAGATGCATGGCCACCTCCTCCGGGAACTGTTGGTCAAGGCGGTAGCGCAGCAGGAGTTCACGCCAGTTGGGTTCTTGTCCATTGGGAACCACGCAATGCAGCCACATGTCAAGGTGCTCTTCTATTTCTCCCAGGTATTCTGTGTACGAGCAAGCAACGCGTTTTTTCCATCCAAAGAAGTTCTGGCGATAGACAACTAGTCAAGTACTAGTACAATGTAATACAAATATAGAATCATGAATACACTCTTCAGTAGCATAGTTAGTACATGTAATACGTGCACAAGTTATGCTGCATGCTATACTATATATAATTTATAAGCTTAAATGATGTTGTAAACGTGAAGTGAAATATTTAATATGTACATAAACCCGCAAACCTCTCAACCTCTAAATCCCAAGTAGAATTACACAAAAGTAACTAACATCTTCGTTTCAATGTACTATATAATGTATTCATTCGATATATTTGTATTACATTGTACTAGTACTTGACTAGTTTGTACTCAGTACATGTATTGACAATGTACGAATCGGCCATCCCCGCATGTTTTGTTTACAAAGTCGCCTTAACAAAGCTCTAAGGCTCACCGTGCTCGTAGGCGGCGACGTATACTGGTACCTCCAACTTAGAATAACGCCGACGAGGAATTAAAATTCATTACTCCGGTATCCTGCATAGGATGTTTCTATTATGCATATGCATGTATAGTATTTAAATGAAATCGGGGACTTACTTTTAGACTGGCGACGTTTTAATCGAAATCCAGCCAAAGAACTTATAGAATCTCCAAGTTCTTTGCTATGCTCCTCCTTATTGTTTACCACAATGTGTGCCTCCAAAGAGTATACAATTACTTGCACTTCGACTACAAGTGCGAAATTGGAAAATGAAACTCTCGAAACCTGAGAAAACAGACCTCTCACATAACTATGATAGTACATGCATTATTCCTTTCATTTGTTTCTCAACTGTTTTAAAAAATAAATGAATTCAGGGTGATTGGCCGCCTCTCGGTTCTGGGCTTATTTTCGGTCGGAGACTGCTCACCCCCTGCACGCTTGACTTGATTAGTTTACATGTTTTACCATACTTGTGTACTAGTATGTTATGTTCTCACTATTCTTGTCGACCAAATAATGCATGCATTCATGATTATAGAAGCATGCATCGGTGTGCGTCTGAGTCATGAGTGGGTGCAGTATATGCAGTTGTTTACCAGCTCATCTATATTAAACTAATAATGCAGTATGTATGGATTCACGTGTGCATCTGCGAGAGAGATTTCAAGCGCACAGTAGATGCTAAAATGAAGCATGTGGCATGAGGCATGATGGGGTTTTACGGCTCCATTCGGGTGATACGGGCGCCAGAACAGAAGCCCGGGACCGGGGTTTCCCCCTACTCTTGTCGATAAATCCTAAGGGTTCTTCATCCTGCATACTTCCATAGACAGTAATACACAGGTGCTTGTTACGCATTTTGGCAGCACTGCAGTGTCACTGAAAAGTTATAATTATTGGTAAAATGAAGCAAGTAATTGGTGACAAGGCGTAACTTCTGTTTTTACAACAGTCTGAACAGACGAGCACATTATTGCCACATAAGTTACAAAATCACAGCTCCCGTTAATATGCGGGTGGTCGGGTGATCGCTGATAATTTGTTACGAGTTATACGACATGGATAATGTTCAATTATTCAATATAGTTCAATATAGGATCACTACGGAACCCGTAGTGTGTGGGTTTCACATAATCATACTAGAAATACCGCTGTGGACCAAATCACGATAACTTAAACAGGTCGCATTATGATTCACGCATTATATGCCTCTCTTCTAAAGGGGCCGACTCATGTCTTATGATTGTTTTAAAGAGTACAGTGCTATTACGATGACATTTATTGGGAACTGGTTGTATCGCAGATAATGACAAACAACGGTAGTTTGTACTAGTATACTACACTCAGCATGCATAATATCATAGCACAATACTGATTATTAATACCCATATTAGCCATATTAATTAATATGTATTTAAAATCGGGCGAAATGGCATTCGGGCGAGATGACCTGTGGCGAGATGGCATTCGGGCGAAATGACCAGTTCCCCTTGCATTTTGGGCATATAATCTGCGACTCATGCATTTGGGGAAAAATACTTGTTCATGGCCTACTCAACAAGTTACAAAATTTACAAAATTCAAATAATCATTAATTTATGCAATTAAATACTTAATTACTGCTATGACCTTGACCTTGTTGCAACCTCATTTAAACTCATGATTTCGTAAGATCTGCTTAACAACCTAGATATTTGCATTAAAAAAAAGTCTTAAAATTTTACTATTATGCAATATTACGCAAGAACGGTGCCTCTGAGATCAGTAATAGCGTTATGCATTATTGTACATACCAATGCACTGAATCAATTGATGTATGTTGCAAGACCCTAGCTCAATTAATAAATGAGCTAGAAGCGATCCAATTTGAAACTTTGAAAAATCGCTGTGACCTTGACCTTTGATCTACAATTTTTTATCAGACTGGTAGAATCACATGTAATCTCATAAAAAATCGTTCACAGAATTACCCCCAAAAAACCCCCAAAAAACCAACCACTAACGTAAGAAAGAATTTTAATTTAAAATTTTCCTTAATAAGTTAAATCACCTCATTCTGGCAGAGATAATTCACCAGTAAGAATTTCACTGGTTGCTCCATGCGCTAAATACTCCGTCAATTAATGACCCAATTAAGAGATAAACAAAAGAAGCAGCCACAGGGCTGTGCATGCACTTAGGTTGAACTGATACGACATCTAGTCATGAGTACTCATGACCCCTGAGGATACTTTGAACCCTGACCTTTAGAAGAATGCACTCACTATCATCGCAACAATAGGCCAACAGCACAAAATAATTTTCCAGTGCAAAGTTGAATGTAAGGTTAAGACGAGCAGACATATCACACACGCAGTTTTCAGATATTAATTGAGTTATTTATACATTTCACTACGCATGCATACAAGAAATAGATGAATTTTGTGGGGCTGGCAAACTCATGAATTATAGAGTAGAACTTTTAATAAGCTGTTGTCTTTGGCAGGCGTATTTTGCAGGGCATTATGGGTAAGAGAAGAGACATTGTGCACAGCAGGGTCATTAATCCGTTTGATTGTGAAAAGGGAGGATTGTTTACTCCTTCTTTGCAAACATTTGGGAGAAGTGCCACTTGGAGAGTTCTAACTTCTTCCTGCTAAGAAGGATGAAGGAGCGTCACTGCAGGAACCATGAGTGTTCTCTCGTGGGAAGAGGCCTCTCTTCCCCAAGGGATGTGGACGGCTGAGTGGCTTCTCCCGAGTTATTTATGCAGTAAATCTGGGGGTTTTTTTTCTGTGGATGATCACGCTTGCCAGACGACAGAGCAATCATCGAAGCGTGAAGCCAGAGACTGAAGAAGTTCTAGTCCAAGCGCCTGTCACTGAGTCTCTCACCGCGTGAGTGGCGCCACTGGTCGCTTTGAGCGATTACAATTAGGAGATTAGGCAGTTGGCCTTCCTAAGTCTCTAAGTTCTTTGCCTCAATCCAATTAGAGAGGGAACTATCAACCCTTTTGCTTCCCTAATGCAAGGAAGGATCCATTCCGGGAACTATCTGCTAATTCCAGCTGCCTTTCCGTAGTTTGATGAGAAATCTCTGGTGAGGAACAGTCAAACACTTTTCAGTAATCAAGGTAAATACGAACGGCGTCTTATAGTCAGCCCATTCTGACCCTCCTTCCATTGCATGTAACAGCTGAGCAATTGATGTTATGCCCTACTGGCGAGAAGGACCAGAACAGTCAGCCCTGTAACTGCCGCTGGCTCAGTCTTTCCATGAGTTTGCAACAAAAGGAGTCTTGGAACAATACTAGACTACTAAGGTCGTACTGTCCTTAAAATATGCCGCAACTTCCAATTTAGGCAAATCAATCCACAAATAAACCGCCCAAAATAACAGCATGGCTTAGTGTTAACGGATCTGTGTTTTAATTTCCCAACTGAAGTCTTTTGAATTTTTAATATCCCTACACTGACTAGAGATCTATTTTACTATGGAAAATGCTGCCGGCAGTGTTTGTCGCGGAATATAAACATCCGCCAGCAGATCATCACTAGAAATTGAAATTTCGTGCCTTTCAGTGAAGACAGTTTGGAGTCGTAAAAAGAGTTGGAAAATTTGTAGAGGGGTCAACTGAGGGTTCAACAACTAGTGACGTCAGAAGCTATTATTATATGAATGGGTTGGGAACTTGTGATGTACTATTGTAGTTTTACGGCTCTGCCAAAACCTGGTTGCGTTATACGGACATCAGTCGAAATTCTGCCCCACACTCAATAGATCCCAAGGGGTCTTTACCCTGGATGCTACCATAGACAGTAATACACAGCCCCCAGCCTTGCTATGCAGTTAAGCAGCACTGCAGAATCACTGAGGATTTATTACAAACTATAATTGACAATTATGGGCAGACTGGGTCTTGAACTCTGGACCTCAACCTTCCCTTGCGACAGGCAGTCAGGCGATCAACCCGACTGAGCTTTGTGCCTTTTTGATGTATTTGTGTGAGAATTAGAAGGGGAAAATGGGTGAAGAATATAATAAATATCCCCACTCTCTACATGTAACTAAAGTCAGACTGAGCGTAATAGGGATAAAATCACCCGAGGCTAAAATATTTAAATTTTCAGGCTTCACAGTATTCCAGTAGATCAACATCTTATCTTCAATTTGCATAAAAAATATGTGCATGTTTGAACTAAAAACTGGTTTAATTTCAATTTTAATAGACCACCTGTTTGGCCTGCAGCAATTATGAAGTATATTTAGTTAATTCAAACGTTTAATATGAGTACGCCGTACATGCCCTCATTCGCTTTTATAATGAAAAATATCCCTGTAACCAGCGTAAATAGAGCGTTCTATAATTTATTAATTTCACAAGATACTGTGTTTATGTAGCCAATTAGAAGCAATCACAAGTTACAACGGGTCGGAGTTCAGGTTTCGATGTCAAAGATTTCCACATGACCGGCCTTGTTACGCAGTTGGGCAGCACTTCAGAGTCACCATAGAATTATAATTATAAAGAATTACAATTATAATTCACAATCATAACGCCCGTGGCCTGATCGGGTCTCGAACGCAGGACCTCGACCGCCACGTTCGGCATAGGATTGAAGTCAGCTGGTCAAAGTGACTGAGTTATTTGGTGCCCCTCTGTGCCAGTACCAGCATGGCAGTTTTGGTACTACACATGTGCTACACTGTCTACAGTACTGGTGCTAGAGTATAGGCCCCAATGATAGGCCTATTAGTATTAGTAGACTTTGCCATAATTTCGTTCCGAAACCCCATATATTATTAGATTATGGCTATATCAGTATATCATAATATAATGCATGATAATAGTTGATATACTATTATATATGCATATATAATATTATATCAACTATTAGCTCCCCAAGCCGTAGCGTAGGAACTGCTCCGCTACCCTTGGGGAGCTAATCAACTATTAATCTCGTTCCAAGACTCTATATTGGTAATTAGAGTCGTAATCATAATCCCCAAATTATGGCTATATGGCATTATTAGTAACATGGAGTTAATCAACTATAATGATCTATGACTATATCAGTATATGGATGGACTCATGGAGTTAACTCGTTAGGTTAAGACGCATAAGTGTAAAATTATTACACCTCAAATCTTGAAAATGAAATCACCCCAACCTACAAATCAACTTATAAACTTTCTTTGGTTACAGAAACCTCACCGATTGTCCACTATAACAGCCGGAGGGCTCGTTCGGTCATCTTTGGCCTCCATGATCAGCTGGCGTTTTCGGGGATACCCTTCGTAAGCGTCACTTATGGGAATACCTTTGAATGTTCTAAATATAGATCGCTGAATTCTCAGGAGTGTCCAACCTGCCAATGCCCAACGCATCGAGGCAATGCTAGTATCCTTTCTGAGTTTATTCACTTGAAATCCTTGCCCGAGAACTCCAAGAGGTCAAGGATAACGATTATAAAACGACGAAGATTCATGCAAATAAGAATTTACATTACTCTTTAATCATAACGCACTGAGAAGCCGTTATGATCGCCACGGAGCTTTATTATTGAGAAGCATTTTTCACGAAGACTCCCGCATTTCGATCTCTTCTCCCTCAAATCACAGAGAATCTCCCGCAATTACCTGTGCGAAAACTGATTATTATATCGATGCTTAATTTTAGCCAGGTTATATACCACAGCTTTAAATCTTAAGCCTAGGGAATAGGGATCCCATAATAAAGGGTATATATAAAGGCCTCATGATCAATGGGCCTCTTAGTCTCTACCAAAGCCTAAGCCTAAGCCTAGGCTATAATTAAGTCTACAAAAGCTAACACACCTTCAGCGGGATGCAATCCACACCTAGGGCCTACATTATTTTCCATGTTTGAATGTTATGTCCATTATATTGAACGAAAAACACAATAATATAATTATTCTAATTTTGTTCTCGATTTTGTGTTTTCGGTTTGTAATTCAGTATTGTGAGTACATAATGTACATAGGAATATTTTCGAACCTGGATGTCTGCATTATGTGTCGTCACGAATCAGTCAAACGTATTTAGCCGTGTGCCTATGTTACCATACAGAGTGATTCAAAAGTTTATTTACAGGTAAGTAATGGGGATTTTTCAACCTTGCGTACGTGTTACAAAAATGCCAAATTGGCCACCTGTGATGGCAGCGAGCGGAATTGGCGATGAATTTATGTCCTGTAGAAATCAACAGGTTTTACACACAAAGTAATGACGTCACAATGAATATTCATTATTCACATTACCTGCATATCAACTTTCGCTTTCCGTTGATTCCAAATTTCAGTTTGTGCTCACATCGTCTCTACATCTTCGACTCTGACTTGGTTCTTCTACACTTCTTGTATTTTCTGAAAATGTCGCTATAGAGCATTGAACATACACTTAATAAAACAAATCTTGCGTGATGCAAAATACCACCAAATGTTATTTCATTGGTGTGATACAAATTCTTCTTTTGGAAGGGAGCTCCACTGAAGTTGGTCACAAGCCAAAAAGTGCAAAGAACAGAAGTTTTTTTATGCAACAGATTGATGTAAAAAAGTAAAGATGAGATGTGTAATGCTGGAGAAGTATCCATCGTTAAAGTGTATTGCAGTAATCACTCAAACCAGCTATGATATGAGACAATTTGTCAAAATGTGGCATCCAGCTCCGCCCTTGTTCATCCGCAAAGCTAGCATCCAAACTCATATTCACTTAAGTGTACCACAATTAGCGAGTATATTGTCAGGTGCAGGATTGAATTGGCAATCATCTACATGTAGATTACTAAGAACTGGGTTGAAAAATGGAAGATGGGATGTTGGCCTCCAGAATGACGGACATGAACTCTGCTCCTCCATTTCTAATAAACTACGAAGTTGATTGCTGCCCAGGTCGCTGTACATTCGTATCTGCCACAAGCATATTGTCTTCTGCACCCTGGCATATGGAGAGTGCAATAAAAGAGGCTGCAGTAATGGACCAATCGGATTTGATGGCGAAAGATGTTGAATTAATAAAATCTTTATTGAGCTTAATAATATGTTACAAATTAATATGTTACATGTACATAAATTTATACTATTTGGTGGATTATTTGGATGTTAATACAGCCTCATACATGTATAATTATTGCCTATACACCGTCTACGGTTATATTGAACGACCTACACTTAGATGGGTTATTCAGACCCTACCAAAAATTTTACAGGTACGTGTGTCAGAACCAATAACACATTTTCTGGGTTGATCTCATTCTGATCTTCATTTCAATATGCTGTGTGCATATGATTAATTCGTAAACTTATCTTTGACCTGATCAAGGTAACTAATTAGCGATTCTACCCATGTTTCACCGAAGGGATTTTGTCCGATTTTGAGTATGTTAATAATGAGGTCATTCCGCATGTATTCCACTAAAATTAATTTTTCTCTCGATTAATTGCGATCTTTGCTGATTCAGTTGCTAAATGCACGAAATAAGCGTCTTAGCATAACGTTCTTATTGTTGGCACTGATCCTCCATTTCCCCTCAACATAACGCAATAGTCATGCCATTACAGTGCGCCACATCAAATCAAACATTACAGTGCGCCATCATTTGACGTTACAACAACAAACAACTAGAATCTTTCTCAAATATTTTCTGACATCTGACGTTGCATGCACGTAATTTGGTATCCAGTGAATCTTTTGACGCTGTCACACGCAAGATTTCAATTTTAAATTACGGCACATGTCGTTATGCAAAACAGAAATCAATTTTGACATCTATGAGATTGTGATCGAGATGCAACACCTGGCAGCATGCACCTGAATATTGAGGCCGTCGCTGCATCGAATGACACGATCCTGGAATGGAGGGAAGGAGCGGAGGGCGGGGGGGGGGGGGGGCAAAGGGTTTGGTGAAGTGCAAAGAGGGTCCCTCTGACAATTGGATG
>KB303857.1:544958-586806 GCA_000328365.1 Capitella teleta | reverse complement strand
CTTTTGAGTGCGTTGCTTCAGATGCTTTGGTTACTAACACATTAAAAAATGCGTTGCTTCAGTTACCTACACATTCAGAAGTGCGTTGCTTCAGTTGCTTCAGTTACCTACACATTTAGAAGTGCGTTGCTTCAGTTGCCTACACATTTAGAAGTGCGTTGCTTCAGTTGCTTCGGTTACATACTTATTTAGAAGTGTGTTGCTTCGGTTACATACACATTTTGAAGTGTGTTGCTTCGGTTACCTACACATTTTGAAGAGCGTTGCTTCAGTTACCTACACATTTTGAAGTGCGTTGCTTCAGTTACCTACACATTTTGAAGTGCGTTGCTTCAGTTACCTACACATTCAGAAGTGCGTTGCTTCAGTTGCTTCAGTTACCTACACATTCAGAAGTGCGTTGCTTCAGTTACCTACACATTTAGAAGTGCGTTGCTTCAGTTACCTACACATTTAGAAGTGCGTTGCTTCAGTTGCTTCAGTTACTTACACATTCAGAAGTGCGTTGCTTCAGTTACCTACACATTTTGAAGTGCGTTGCTTCAGTTACCTACACATTTTGAAGAGCGTTGCTTCAGTTGCTTCGGTTACATACACATTTTGAAGTGCGTTGCTTCAGTTACCTACACATTTAGAAGTGCGTTGCTTCAGTTGCCTACACATTTAGAAGTGCGTTGCTTCAGATACCTACACGTTTTGAAGAGCGTTGCTTCAGTTGCTTCGGTTACATACACATTTTGAAGTGCGTTGCTTCAGTTACCTACACATTTAGAAGTGCGTTGCTTCAGTTGCCTACACATTTAGAAGTGCGTTGCTTCAGTTGCCTACACATTTAGAAGTGCGTTGCTTCAGTTACCTACACATTTTGAAGTGCGTTGCTTCAGTTGCCTACACATTTAGAAGTGCGTTGCTTCAGATACCTACACGTTTTGAAGAGCGTTGCTTCAGATACCTACACGTTTTGAAGAGCGTTGCTTCAGATACCTACACGTTTTGAAGAGCGTTGCTTCAGTTGCTTCGGTTACATACACATTTTGAAGTGCGTTGCTTCAGTTGCCTACACATTTAGAAGTGCGTTGCTTCAGTTACATAATCATTTAGAAGTGCGTTGCTTCGGTTACATACACATTTTGAAGTGCGTTGCTTTAGTTGCCTACACATTTTGAAGTGCGTTGCTTCAGTTGCCTACACATTTAGAAGTGCGTTGCTTCAGTTACATACTTATTTAGAAGTGTGTTGCTTCGGTTACATACTTATTTAGAAGTGTGTTGCTTCGGTTACATACACATTTTGAAGTGTGTTGCTTCGGTTACATACACATTTTGAAGTGTGTTGCTTCAGTTACCTACACATTTTGAAGAGCGTTGCTTCAGTTGCTTTGGTTACATACACATTTTGAAGAGCGTTGCTTCAGTTGCTTTGGTTACATACACATTTTGAAGTGCGTTGCTTCAGTTGCTTTGGTTACCTACACATTTAGAAGGGGTTGCTTCAGTTGCTTTGGTTACCTACACATTTAGAAGTGCGTTGCTTCATTTACCTACACATTTAGAAGTGCGTTGCTTCAGTTGCTGTGATTACATGCACACTTAGAAGTGCGTTGCTTCAGTTGCTGTGATTACATGCACACTTTGAAGTGCGTTGCTTCAGTTGCTGTGATTACATGCACACTTTGAAGTGCGTTGCTTCAGTTGCTGTGATTACATGCACACTTTGAAGTGCGTTGCTTCAGTTGCTGTGGTTACATGCACATTTTGAAGAGCGTTGCTTCAGTTGCTGTGATTACATGCACACTTTGAAGTGCGTTGCTTCGGTTACATTTAGATTTTGAAGTGCGTTGCTTCGGTTACATTTAGATTTTGAAGTGCGTTGCTTCGGTTACATTTAGATTTTGAAGTGCGTTGCTTCGGTTACATTTAGATTTTGAAGTGCGTTGCTTCGGTTACATTTAGATTTTGAAGTGCGTTGCTTCGGTTACATTTAGATTTTGAAGTGCGTTGCTTCAGTTACATTTAGATTTTGAAGTGCGTTGCTTCAGTTACCTACACATTTAGAAGTGTGTCGCTTCAGTATTTTAAAAGAAATAGGCATTTGCAGATGCCAAGTACCTTAATTCGCAGGCAGGAGCAATGTTTATTGCCATCAATATGCACCCATGCACATTATTTTAACACTTGGAAGGTAATATGTATGTTTCGATTTGCAGCATAAGAGCTGAGATCCACAAGTAAAGTACTATCTGGAAAGTATATTTCAAGAATCATGTCTGCTTACCGTCTTTGCTTTGGTCATTACCAATTTGGCTCAGTGGTAGATCGCTGAACTTCAACCCAAGGTTTCGATTCCCCTGGGCGACTAGACATATAAAGTACATTATGTTAGATAGGGACCTTAAATGGGGACCTCATAATGAAATAGATATTCGTGATTTATGGGCAGCGCGTTGAGCACTTAGCGGTCGCATCACCTATTTAATGGGTTAATTGGGAGAGTGCGTGATACCCGGCCACGCCCATTACTCATGCTCATCCCTGAATGTAGACTTTGGTCACCACGCAAGCCTCAGACCCACGCTGATGTAATAGAGATGCTAAATGTAAACTTGTGATCAATGAATGTCATTGTCCATTATGAGAGAAATATTACGCTTGACATGCTCTTATTTTGATCAACAACAATTTTGCTGCCCCTGCTTCTATTTCTTATAATAAAGAGCGTTTATCGTATAAATTGGCGATCAATTAAGCCAAAATAAAGACACATTGGCGTGATTTAAGATAATTGCATTATGGAAATCCAACGTGACATGAGGGTGATTGGGTTTTACGGCTTCCATGGTCCACTTGAGCCATACGGGTGCAGGTGTTCAATGATAGACGCAAGTGAATTGAGGTCTACACTCATATGTATACACTCGTGAATCCGTACGGGATGTCCCCTGGGATATCTTCGAGCATAATATCTGCTAAAAGCACAGTTCATGAATAATCTGATGAGCTGTTCGTTGAGCAGCAGTGCTCAGTTTAGCATAGGCTAGGTCATGTAGAGGCTGGCGTCTCTAGCAAGGCGTCTCTATCGGCGTCTCTAGTAAGGGGAAACCCCTGGACCGCTCTGACGGTGGTCATCCCGGGCTCGTGCCCGGTGAAATGCACCAGGTGTACTAAAAAGTCCAAGCTTGACTTCGCACTTGTCAGGATGAAGCAGGAGACCATTGTCCCAGCAGGCGCTGTAACACTACCCGGAGTTGCATCAAGTGTTGCTCCATGTTTGCAGAGCCCACAAGGACGTGACCCATGTGGACGTATATCCCTTCTAGGCCACGGAGAACCGAATTCATGAGCCTCTGGAAGGACTGGGTGACGTTACGGAGACCGAACGGCATCCTGAGAAACTCCCATAACGCAAACGGCGTTGTCACAGCGGTCTTGTTGATGTGCTCGAGGGCCACGGAAGATCTGATGATATCCTCGGACAAGATCTAGTTTGCTGAACACTGTGGCGCCATGCAGTTGCGCTGCAAAGTCGTGGATGTATGAGACAGGGTACCGGTCTGGCTCTGCTGCTGCGTTGAGTCTCGGTAGTCCCCGCAAGGGCGCCATCCGTTAGCCTTCTTCAAATATAGAAGGCGAGGACCAGGTACTGTCTGAGGGACAAATGATACCCATGCTGTGGAGACTCAAAACTCTTGCTTGGCGGCGAGAAGTTTCTCCGGGTTCAGCCAGCGTGGTTCGGCCAAGACTGGAGGACATGTCGTGACCACATGATGGTGCACTCCGTGACGGGGCTTGTGCAGAGCAAAGCCTGGCTGTGCGACTTCCGGAAACTCCTGCCAAGAGTGCGCAGGGGTCTAGGTGAACGGGTGTCACCCAACATCTGGCTTCGCTGGCTGTGCTGGTTGCTGAAGATCAAACCACGGTGCACAGAGTGGCCGCATCCACGAGGCAACATCCCATGACGTCTACGAGTAGGTGGTGCGATGAAGAAAGTTCGCTACAAGCAGGGCACGCTGTCCTTCAACACGCACCAGACGAGTTGTGAACCTCTTGCTCCCAAGACACAACCTCACGTTGGTTGACCCATACGTAGAGATGGGGTGCCGTTGGCGGCTTGGAGCTGCACTGCATTTTGACGCCGTCCGAGGGCTCGATCAGTGGAGGTTGCCGGGATGACGGACACATTGTGCACCTGTGTCCACTAGAAACAAGAGGCCCATGGTGGAGTCTCCAACCGTGAACAAAGTGCCTCGTGAAGGGCACTGACCTACGCCTCGACGTTTCCCTGGAACCGTGGTGGTTCTGCTGTCTGGTCGAAGGGCGAGCAGCACCGCTTAGCACTGCGGCCGAACAGTTGGTGTACTTACACAGACGGCGAGACGTCCTTGTAGCGCCCAGTGCGAGGACCTCTGGGACGGTAGTGGCCCGTAAAAACGAGCTGCGCAGCAGCCCCGTCCAGGCCCAGGATTCGGTCAGCGAGCTCCGGCAAATTAACGTTTAGGGTCAACAGTTGTAGGTGCTCAATGATAGACGCAAGTGAATTGAGGTCTACTGAATACTCTGATTTTATTGAAGAGCGTGCACTCATATATATACTCGTGAATCCAGACGGGATATCCCCTGGGAGATCTTCGAACATAATATCTGCTCAATCGGAGTTCATGAATAATCCGATGAGTTGTTCGTTGAGCGACCGTGAGCATTGCGGTCGCTCTGGGAAAGTCAGTGAAGCGGTGCTTGATCGGGTCACTACACGGGCACCAAAACATAAGCCCTCCACAGGAATCTTCTTTAATATAATCGATGAATCGCAAGAGTTCTTTCCCGTGTATACCACCATAGAGAATTGAGACATTATCCCGCACCGACAGGCCTTGCACGGCAGAGTCGCCGCATAATATTTATAATAAAAAATTATAATTACAATCAACAATTACACCGCCTGTTATTACACTTCAGTGGAATTATTGTTCATTGCGCCTCTCGTCGACTTGAATTTTATATTAATCGGACTAATGTGAAAGAAATACTCGTCGTTGAAAGTGACACAACCCAGAAAAACTGCAATACCCCGATTTGCCTCGCACTGGTTGGAAGGCGCGAAAAAGCAGTCAACAAACCGCAGTTTCCGTTTCACTTTCGAGCGCAGATCTGCGAAAATTGTTGAACGTTGTCGAACTAATAAATTATATATAATATTAAATAAGTTATTTTGTACAACTCGTGTACAATAATGTGGAAGAAAGAACATAGAACAAAATAGAAAAAAAATGTATAATACATTATATGGTATAGAAATATTGTCAAAATATGGTTCTTTCCTCAAGGTTTAGCATGGGAATTATATAATTATTCATTGATATCAGGTCTTTTATCGCATCGGAAAATATTTCTTCGTGGCTACAGTGTATATGAATTTAAGTGGTGATTCCATATTAGTTTGCCGAAAGTTGATACATCGAGGCACGAAAAGTGGGGTTTCTTGGCTAAAAAGAGACACGTTTTAATATTAATAGAAACGGCAGAGTAGTTCATTGGGCAAATTCTACCAACGTATTTTACAATGGTATTTGTTGAATTAAATATGTTTTTAAAGAACTTAAAGAAACGAAGTAACAATTGTAAATGGAATTATATACAGTCCATGACAAGAGGAATCAATTTTGAATGGGAACGAGGGTGCAGAAATAATAAGTGTCGAATGCAACGTCTCCAAGTGCGTGCAAAGAGTTCAGTATATTCATTCTGTACATTTCATAAAGGGCATCGTGTTACAGCCAGTATCGTGGCCTATCTTAACAATTAGCCATTATCATTTCTGGATAAACCTTTGAGAAATTTGCACAGCTGTTAAGAGAAGAATTTATCCAACAGATTTAAGCTTCAATAAATAAACAGTGTTCCAAAGTTATCTTATCCGTTCTCGTTTGTGAATCAGCAAGTGATGTTAAGACGAAGGAGCGTTGCTTGTGCCCTGTGGGAGGTGCTCCCTCAGGTAAAATAACATATGCAACAATAATCAATTGTTTGAAGCAGACATAGCATAAAATAGTGAAATAGACAACTGTTCATTGCAACTGGAGATGACTTAGATGTTAATTCAGGCCATAATTGTGGTTGTTATGAAATGAAATATCCGCAGCAGATGAACCCAGAGGAGGAGTGTGTAGGGTTTGGATGAAGGTGACGCAATTTAATTAGTACTAACGCAATGAGTTTCTTTCCGTTCAATTTTGTTTCTGCTTCTCACAAATATGGAACATCCTAATTTGGATTAAATTCTAGGGGCGGATGGCTGGGTGTTTGTCATACAGGGTTAAACCGGTACAAAAGTGGGGTGTTCCCCATCCCAGGGACGTTTAATCCCCCTTAGCACTGAATCACTCAGTTTCCCTAGGTCGCCGGTTCAACCAGCGGTCGGATTGCTTCGAGGGATCGTATTACACCAAGGTCATTCGGTGCATACCTAGAATTGCTGTTATTGTTCAGCACTTCACACATCTCCTCCCTGCCCAATGACCGTGCTAATTACCGGTCAATTCTGAATGCCCGTTAATGCACTTGGAAAGCAAGTGCGGCGGCCGGTCAGTGATCTATGTAATGGTAAAAATGATGAGTTTGCAAAGCATCTGACGTTTGTGATCTGCGGAATGCCGGGCTGCAGGGCATGTCAGCTGTAGGGGTCAACGAGTGCAGGTGCAAGATCGATGGTCGACGAATACACTTGCACAGGACATATTGGGTTATGCAAATCAAGCACACAGGTGTGTATATACGCACCCGAGATAAGCTTCTGCACTTTTATGCACTGTGTATTATTTTAACTATCGAATCACAGTGTATTATATTATGTATGTGTTGTATATTAAGTTATGTAATGAACAGCACTTCACGAAAGAGATTTGACATCCTATGTACTTGTACTCAAGGGTCCACCAAATAGGTGCGAATGCCAGCGGAAGATTAAAACAAAGCAATGATCAGCTGGATTCAATCAAACAAAACCCCTGGACAAATTGATTTAGCCTTTGGCTTATGACAGATATTTGTGATATGGAAATCCTAAATGTTTAACTGTACTGATTGTTAATTGATTCCAGGGTTGTGGATCTGTATGACACAACTTGTCAATTACAGTAATCATAATTATGGTTATACACGGAATGATACAAGGTTTATTTAATTCCATTTTATATTTTATAACAACCTATGCTATTTTTAGGATATACCTTCCAATTAATTTCCATCATTTTTCATTGATAGTGTACCTTTTCAACAGGCAGTTGAACAACCCCTCTTGAATTGAATGTCACATGTTACGTGACGTTTATATTAATTTCCTGGGTGAAGGAGCTGGTGGTGCCTACATTTATTACAGCACAAGTAATGGTTCACGTTAAGATTAGTTACGCAATTACACATTTACTAACAGATGACACCGATTCGGGTTTAGTAATGCTGTAATATACAGATCGATTGATTTCAGCATTGATGAAGGGTTTTGTACTTGTTGACCCCAGTAGCGAGTGAGAGAGAAGTGGATAGGTGCACCCGATGACAGTGGCTTCTCGCTCATTAGACGAGTGAGCTCGCTCGAGTCATCATTCGGCCGCAGAGCAGCAAACGCATCGCTGCTACTAAGTATGGCGTTGCGCCGACCACTCAGATCCTGCGTTCAGGTTCAGTCCCGAGGTATCACTGAGGCGAGGGTGGGAGCTGCTGACCAGTGGAACCAGGGAGGAACCAGGGATGACCAGCATGCGGTCGTCCGGACAATGCAAGAACTACGAGGCCCCGTCGGGTGGCCGGTCGTCGGGAATTTCCTTACGTATCTCCGGAAGAAGAATCGCGGACGAATGCATGAAGTCCAAGTAGGTGTTGTTTTAATTATTTGCTGTTCTTCTTGATGTAACGAGTTTAAATTTGATGGTTATGATAATTAACGGTTATTCTGATCAGTGTGGGTTTAGCTGTTTGGTTCCCCCTGTTTATATTTGGGGTTCAGTGAACGCATAAAGTTCGATAAAAACGATTCTGAATTCGGCAAACAAGACCATGTTTTGAAATTGGGTTCAGTTGCAACTGGAGCTACACTCAATAGTAATAAGGGAACCACAGTTGACTTTACTTGGATCATTGCAGTAATAATTACCAGCATCGTTGCCAAGTAGGCGGGCTCTCTTTCAATGTAAGCTACTTCTGGCGGAAGACCTTTCGGCATTTAATTATTATCAAATCCGAGAGCGACAGTCGAAATATAATGAAATATAGTTTCTCCTACAGTTAAAAAGCAGAACTACATTTAATTCAATGTTTTAAAAGCAACGTGTAACGTTTAGAACTTCTCCGATTTTTCCGCTGATTTATCGGAAACATAAATCTGTCAAGAATAACAAAAAAATCCTCTCTTTTTTGTTAGCTGTTGAAGTAAATATTCTGATTCCCGTCAAACTGAGATGATATATGAACCTCTTTGAATTAGTGGCTCAGATACACTACTGAGTGCTATATTGAATTCATATTTCACGAGGGTGAAAAAAGACCAAGTTCAAAGTGACATGTTTGGCCTACAAATCTTGGATTTATGTCGTCTCCAGTTATAGGTTTTGATTTTTCTGAACTTCTTGGTGATTTAGGTACCGACATACAGAGGTCGGCTCACACGATAATTAGCATGATCAGGGATTTTATGAATATTATTAATTGTTTATGAAATAATAATTACATAAGCATGGCTAATCTTGGTGGCAATGAAATATTAACTCCCCTTTGGTCATATAATTATTGATGCTTACCTAGAATAAAAAAATCACACGGGTTAATGACCTTTTGTGTGGTGACGTCATAAGTCAAGCTACGTTATAACGACGTTAAATCAACGAAGCACATACGCCTCAAGAGTAAATATTATTTACAATTACAGAAACCCTGTAGTATTATTTCGAAGAACTATTTCAATAGAACAATCGATTCAAGTATACTTCAAGTTGATTAGAAGATATATTTAGATAAGTAAACACAAATCTCAATTGGTCCGCACCTAGAACACCCGATGCCTAGCGTGGATCCTCAAGTATACCTCATCGCTATCTTGTAACCGCAGCAGTGTAAGCTCCAAGTATTCCCTCTCACGAAATGAACCCCACCCGGCTGAGTTATCATACCCTGGACATGCTAAACCCATTGGATCGCATCGCTCATTTGCATCAAGTGACTTTAATGAGATTCGACTGACATCTGACACTCTCCAAAATAACACCACAGATATTGTTGATCTTCGCTAGACACTTGAAGCTTCTTCGATTCAAGTGTTGAGCACGGAAGAGATCTATTGCGTAACCAAACAGGTGATTCACCCTGTTGTAGTTCTTATACGTTACGAGGGGGTTTCCCCACCCTCTCTCTCTCGGGCAGTTACTGCGAATGGGCCATTTGGAGCCGTGATAGAGGGTTGTACATAACAGTGCTTAAGGTCTGATTCATCCCGTGTCGAAAAACACGGCGATAAAAGCACAAGGTTTCTCTTGTTATTGCGCTGAGTGGTTGGTGTTGTTGTGAATGGGAGACAGAACGATGCAAGTGACCTTGATTTGAAATTTGATTTCATTACATAATGACATCTATTTGGAATAGGGTAGCAGTCAATAACAGGGGTTATCAATACATAGGCTGTGGAACTAAAATTACTAATATGTTTTTCAAATAGGCGGAGCAACACGCACAGTATGGTCGAATGTTCAGAGAAAAATGGGGCCCACATTGGCAAGTACACATATCGGACCCTGATCTCATCGCGCAAGTATACCGACAGGAAGGGAAGTACCCGAATCGTCCTTCCATCCGATCTTGGCAGCTGTACAAGGAAAAGAATGACCTCCCGATGGGCTTGACCACAGCGTTAGTTCACAGTGTTCAAATTGACCACGAATAATGTATTGTTTATCAGGGAGGGCAAAACATGGTATAAGTTTCGTTCTGAAGTCAGCAAACAACTTCTGTGTCCGCGTTCTATGAGCAGAATGGTGGAACCACTTAACAATGTATCGAATGACTTCATTCAAAAGTTACGCCATACAAGGAAATCAAGAGGGGTTGATCATCTCAAGGAGCAGCTGCAGAATGAATTATACAAGTGGGGAATGGAAGGTTTGTTATTATATATGGGGGAAACCTAGGGCTGATCAATAGTGGTAGATTACTTATTACCCTGATCAATAGTCAGACATCAATTCTTACATTGATCAATAGTGATACATTAATTCTAATCCTGATCAATAGTCATACATTAATTCATACCCTGATCAATAGTCATACATAAATTCTTATCCTGATGAATAGTCATACATTAATTCATACCCTGATCAATAGTCAATCATTAATTCTTACTTTGATCAATAGTAATATATAAATTCTCATCCTGATCAATAGTCATACATAAATTATTATCCTGATCAATAGTCAATCGTTGATTTTTTTATTTAATTTTACATTGATCAAGATAAAATAATTATTACCCTGATCAATAATCATACATAAATTCTTATCCTGATTAATAGTCATACATTAATTCTTACCCTGATCAATAGTCAATCATTAATTCTTACCCTGATCAATAGTCGATCATTAATTCTCACCTTGATCAATAGTCATACATAGATTTTTATCCTGATCAATAGTCATGATTAATTCTTATATTGATCAGGATACATTAATTATTACCCTGATCAATAATCATACATAAATTCTTATCCTGATCAATAGTCAATCATTAATTCGTATAATCGTATCCTGATCAATAGTCATGCATTAATCTCTTATACAGGGGCAGGTACTCTTCTGTTTGAGACGAGGCTGGGTTGCTTGGATGTTCAGATAAGTGAACGGAGCGAGCTCTTCATCGCGGCCGTCACGGAGATGTTGGAGTCGTCATTGCCTTTAATCATTGGCGAGACATTTCACCAGAAATGGAACACAAAGTTTTGGAAAAGACATTCAGATGCCTGGGATAAGATATTTCAAATAGGTGAGCGTTTAATGATAAATGGAACCCTACTTTTCTCACATTGTATATTCTTTTTTTGCAGGTGCAGAATATATCAACGAGAAATTATTAGCAATGGAGAATAGTTATCTTAGGGGAGAAAAGAATCATTCTGGTGAATTATTAACACATCTTCTGGCAAACAAGGCTTTGAATCTTGAGGAAATTTACTCAAATATCACAGAATTACTCGTAGGTGCAGTAGATACGGTGAGTTAGGATACTTACTTGTAGTCAACACACATCGTTTGTAACTCCACAGACTGCCAACAGCACTGGCTTCATTCTTTACCTCACTGCAGCACATAGTCACGTGCAGGAAAAACTTCATGACGAAGTATCTCGGGTCCTGGGTGACAGACAGGAAATCACAGGAACTGACTTGCAGAATCTACCATATTTGAAAGCAACGGTTAAAGAAGCACTTCGGTATACTTATTGACCAATGCATATCAGTCAAATGTTCAATAATCCTAAATCAATGCATTTACGAGTGCACAATTATGTAACTGTTTAATATCGATTGTGAACGCATGATACATGGGAATGACCAATCAGTGATTGGCTTGACATTGTGTTAAATGTGCATACCTCATTGACATTTATTTTGGTATTGAATCCTTGCTTACAATGTATATTACATATTCGTCGAAACGGAATAATGGTGTCTATCACGTTATCAATTAATAAAGCCTCCCATCTTTACTTATCACGAAGAGTAGAACCTTAGATTGCATGCATATTTATGTTACTTGTGAGACCTGAAAGTGCATCTCTTCTTCAGGTTGTATCCCGTCGCGACGATGAACTGCAGAATTCTTGAAGCAGACATAAATTTAAACGGATTCAGGATTCCACGGAAGGTAAATCTTCGACTACAGTGGGGTGTTTTTTTGGGGGGGGGGGGTTTTGGCTTTGGTTTTTTGGGGTTTTTTTTTTTTTTTTGGGGGGGGGGGGGTTATGCATGGCGTCTATATAAGGAGATAACCCCCTTTGATGAACTGAAAAAGAGACACACAAAAAAGCAACGAAGATTTCCCCAGAACGCCTCAATTCACCCAAAGGGCCTTACACTGTTCCCAAGGACAACATGCCACATGCGACCTTCACTTTCGTAGAATTATACAAACCTGAGCCCGAGACGCAAATAGGACAGTTTCCCCTCAACAATAGTTTTTCCTGATTCTTCGAATTTCTCCGTATTTTGCTCCCTTTCTTCTCAGTTTACGTTCAATGACAGTGATGTAATCTTCTTGAGCTCCCGGATAATCGGTAATCGCCATCCGGAGAAAGTCATTATCCACCCATCCCCATAGCACTGACATAATCTGCTTCTCTTTCCATAGACTCTCTTCGTTCTGAATCACTATGCTGCAGGACGCGATCCGGAACTATTCTCCAATCCGGATGAGTTCATCCCTGAACGCTGGTTAAGGGGATCGAGATCCCTGGATCACCATCCATTCGCTTCTCTTCCATTCGGATTTGGCGCTCGTAGCTGCATTGGTGAGTGTTAGAGCTGGGACGCAATCGGTACGCATCGAAAAATCGATATACGTCACACAGAAGTTTATTTGATCTTGATAGGATTATAATTTTATATCGTGATAGTTGACGTGATTAATGATGGAACTATCTCGTTATCTGATTGATATCAGCAATGTATAATTAGTAGCATAAGCTGACAGGTAGCAGGATTGTTTAGAAAATTAATTAATGTTTGCCTCTGAATCCAGGCACTATATGATGCATATGATAATAAGGTACCTTGACCTACTTTCCATTGATTCCTTAACCAGGTTTATCTAGTTTCGGGGTTAATACGAAACTGAACAATAAGTTTCACTCACAACGTGCAATTTTTTATGGAACATACTTTTATAACTTGAGCCTGCAGATAATACTTGTGCTTCACAAGTATTATGTGTGCAGGCACAATGTGTTTTAATTATTTTGTTACTTTATATAACTGTATGTATGGTCATGATGCAAGATTGGGTGGCGTTGCAGTGAATGGATGGCAATTGATTTTTGATTTTTGCAGGAATGATAATTTCACTGTGCAGTAATAAACTATGGAAACCCATTGATGAAACATCTTCAATTTAGAAGCATATGTCCATTCTGTTATTTCAATGACATGAGTGATACATAAGTTATACAAATCATATTCAGAGGCCAAATAGCTCCCCCCCCCCTCCTCCTCACTTCAGCTTCCTCTGATGATATGTGAGAACAACTGTTTTTTAATTAACTGCTTAAAGCACCAAAGCCACACTTAGCACTCCTTCGAGGCGCATTAATCAATTCCTCGTGATCACTAGACATTTAGCACTTCAACTTTTCCGACCTCAGACGGCTGATAATATTGATCGATATCAATCATAATACTGACAGGCATCTGTCTGGTTGAGTACTGAATATACACAAATCGGAAGATGAAATGTTCTACGCCCCATGAACATGTCAAATCGACCAATTTTCTAACTCTTGTCATATTTTACTCTTCCAGGACAGAGAATGGCGAAACTGGAGATGCATATTCTTCTGGCTAAGGTGAGAATGTTTTGATTATTCGCCAGTGTTTTTGGTATATCTATTATTTAGGCTAGGCCCTACAGCGCAATTATCATTTGGCCATTGGCAATGTGTATACAACTACCAGTCAGAAAACACGCCTAAACTGGATTATAATTGGTCAATACATTGTATTTTGTTAAATAGCTAATTGCAGGTGCACCTACCCCAGGTCAACTATATCAAACGGCATAGTTGCATGACTAGACATAATCCTATACTTCTAGGAACACGGTTTAATATATTCCTTTCTTTCCAGGTTATTCAGAATTTCAAGCTAAATGTAGATGAAAGCAGGGAATTCAAACCGAGTCTAAGGACACTGCTCACCCCTGGCGACTGCGTTCCCGTCGAGTTCACTGATCGCTGATGCCAACAAGAACTCATTTTGCACAACCGCGCAGTGCAAGAGGTTTATAATGCGTTATGATTGACACACAGTGCGTTGTGAATGTGTGTAACCTTAGAACATTGGAGGTGCGTTATGACTCTCCTCTCGATACGATCTCCTTGTGCATGTGATCAGGGAGTGGTTTCAACGTCTAAAATACCTCACGCAACAGTATAACCTCATTTCTATTACCTCTCTTTACTTCTCTTTCTCGTCGATCTGTTGTGTTCAATTTAAGCACCAATTATCGGTGTATTTTGCGTATCGTCAATTTTGCTATACACACTGATGTATCTGGTACTGTGGACTTTTGATACATTGTGTATTGTAATTATCGTGTATACTATGAGGTAATGTTCTAGGGATTCGTACAAAGTCCAAAATTGTGAAGTACTTGTGATGCTCATTAGTTACGCTGTGCTTTTTTTCTCGTGTTTGTTCTGTTTTGAAACGAGGACGGGTTAAAAAAGTTGGGTAAATTTTACAAATTTCGATAAAGGTTGCTAAGCACTTTTGTACTTGACGCGGGTAAATTGTTCGACAATCTTTTGTCTGGTGGTAGCATAATGAACAATGTGATTTTAATCAGCTGATTTTAATTAGTTATAACAGCTGGTAGTGTTTGCCACAATTTTATACTTACCACGTAATGAAAACGGTAAAATATATTTAAATGGGTAAAATGTACGATCAAACATCTTGTGTTTACTTCTTGGCTAACATCTACACTTGAAAATGAACCAGACACATTTTTCATAGCTAGCTATTTCGCATAATTATAACTCTGCATAATATGTTTTGTATTGACTAAGATTTAATGTCTAATAATATAATCTCATAATCATGTTCGCTTTTTTTTTTTTTTTTTTTTTTTTTTTTTTTTTTTTTCCTTCTTCAATAAAAGTGTTTCTTGAGATCCCAGAGTTCATAATATTATATGCAAACTTCCCTTCGATGATGACAACGATGAACCACATTATCTTCTACTGTGTAATTTACATTCAGAAATCATGCGTTGATTAGAAAACATACAACGAAGCAGCCTCATGCACTTCAGCCGGAGATCGAGTTCAAAATTGTTAGAATTTCTGTGTGTGCGAACAATAATCGCCAAAAAGAATTCCATTTCATGTAGAGCCAAATTGGCGCGAGTCAGTTGAGTGAGTTAGCCTTTAGCTTAACTTTAACTTGAGTTAACTTTTTTTAACGTTAGCTTAGTGAGTTTGCTTAGCATAGCAGCTGAATCCGTTCAATTATTACAAACCATCCGGACACAATAATTCATAACGCACCTCACAATAGTTTTACAACATTGCTATAAGTATCAGTAGACGCAGCAACTTTAAGCCACAATATATCAAAGATATAACCCACATGAATACCCACGTTGCAAGGTAGGATGGCAAGCTATCTCGCACGTAAACTATTTCTTCTGTAAGAGGTGATTCGAGAGTTCATTGTCATTGATGCCAACTAAGTCAGCTTGAGGCTTTGCGTCGTTTTTTCGCTTTCTTTGTTATGATAAACCGAACACTGATCTCCTATTTACAACTGGACGTCTCAACAAGTGCATCTCTGCATTAATAACATACGCGTTTGTTAACGCACCCAGCCTCGGTACTTAAGACACCAATAGCAACACAGTGCTCGATATAACACATAATTAATGTCATTCTTTAAAAACGTTACTTTTCCTTTGCACTTTCAATTCATAATGTTATTTATGGACACATATTCTACTAACTTTGTTATGCATAATTATTCTCTATATAGTACATACGCAGGGCTCGAAATAAGAGAAAAAGATTACTCGCCACGTGGCGAGTAAACATGGAATTTTTACTCACTAAAATATATTTTTACTCGCCAGAAATTCTGACAAAAAACATAGCATAAAACACAATTATTTAATATATAAATATATGAATATATGAATATAAATATGAATTCTCGATACATGCTATGTCACTTTCTCAAATAATTTTAATTTAGGTTGATTTAGGTGACAATGCACTGCCGCATAGCATAGATAACCCTTATTTAATTATAGCAATGCGTCAAAAGCGTTCAGTGCTATCACTAGAAAAGTGTGTTTCCCTCTTCTGGGGCGACGTGTCCACTCTGAATTAGGTGAGCCAACACAGCCCAATAATGAATATTTCGAAGTAGAACGCACACACTTGTCGACGCCGCAAATCCTTTGATCGACCTTAGCGGGCATCTTCAAAAGAATTAATAATAAAAAAAAGGTTAACTCGAGCGTCAACTAAACCGCGTCAACTTACATCTTGGAGCAGGAGTTTGAATCAACTTCCCATTTCAAATGTCGTGTCAGTGAGGGGATGATGGAAGCAACGATTCATGAAATCATTAACCGCTGCTACTACATGTACTATAGTAGTCAGACTAACTACCAGTATAACATACTCTACCTAAGACGCGACTTAATTTTAAAAGATGTGAATGCAGTAAAACCATAAGCGGCGCCACAATTAACTCGTCTGATCTGGCGTCGACAATATCTGTATGGCGTCAGCTACTTCAAACTTGCCCTCATGATGTTAGGCGCCTGCATGGGCTCACAGTTTTCAGTTTTTAACTGAGGATTAAGCAAAAAAAAAAATATTGCCTGGGGTTGATCAAAGAATCCTTTGCATTTTATTTGGAGAGCTAAATTTTTACTCGCCATCTGGCGACCATTCTTGGTATTTTTACTCGCCATTACTTGAGTCTTATTTCGAGCCCTATACATACGTACAAGTACACAGTTATAACATCACCACTTTACTTGCCGAACCAAATTTTGAACCAAATTTCATGTATCATGTATCTGACTATAACACTGAAATGCTGCTGTGTCTGTTATGGTTTGAAGATTTCGTGACCAGACACTTCGTCCGAATGTAAAATCGCTAAACCAAGCTGATATTGGTCTACAGTGTGAACTTAAACAAGAATACCGAAGACAGCAATACTTTATACAATTTATTTCAATTAAAAGTATATCAAATTAATTATTACAAACACCGGATGTATATACAGACATCTACATGGAAGTTAACTTTTCTATACAATAATACTTAATTTTAAGATGGGAATGACCTTTACCAATTAAATACAATTCTAAATACATTACGTTCAAACAATGGCTTCACAAATCATTCGACACAATACCTGACTCTCATCTCTCACCATGCAACACTTGCCCTCCTGGCTGATTCGTCCTGTCCTTCAGTTCTCTTGTAACTTCTGTCTTGTCTTAATTATACATTAACTCAATCATCATCTTAGCCGTTGGTCTTGGGGTCTCATCCTTTACAATCTGTCTGGTTGGATGTTTTCGGCGCAGAATCTAGAAGTTGCTTGAAGCGATCTCTTTTAATGGTGAGCTGAAGCACATAACTGACATGAGATGCCTTCAGGGGAGTCGACTTGCTATATTTTGCCATTCGGATCGAGTGTGATGTCCGGTGGGATCCGATCGTTAGATTTCAAAAGGGGTGAAGTGGGAATGATGGAGCAATCCTTGCAAGGGATACTTGTAGGCTGATACGTCACTTGTGAGAACCTATTTCCACTGCAATGCACCTGTTACAAAAGAGTCATTCATAATTTGAATGTATATCAGCAATATCATTCATTACCTTGACCTGGATTAATTGCAGCACAATGAACCCATCTCTATCCAAACGAAAGACGTCATCTCGAATTATGGCTCCAGCCTAAGTACTTATCAAACATTGACCCCTCACCCCATTGGTCGATTAACGCATATTCAAGCGATTGGAATTACAAAAAAAAAAGACTTGAATCGAACCGATGATCAAACATGTAAATTATAATGACCGTACTAATATAAATAATATTCAGAAAACCCCCAAATCAATTTATTTTATTTATTTATTTATTTATTCACATTTATTCCACGCCTTCTGCAACTGGCGTTGTTTGGAGGCGGGTTATACGTCATCAGATGACCGCAGTTTTTGGAAAGAGGTTCAGAATGTTAACCCTAGAAAAGAAAAACTGCTCCAACTATAGATAGCGCTGTTACTGATATTGGCATCGCAAATATCTTTGGCGATAAATACAAAACATTGTATAATTCTGTACCATCAAATCCGCATGAGATGCGTTCTATCAGCTCGCAGCTGAGCGAAGCATTAAGTCAAACATCAACGAATGTAACGACCGTTACATTAGCTGAGGTGAAGTCTTGTAAGCATGATGGCTCGAGAATGATGTGGTCGAACTATCTCATTTGGGCTCCTGAGAATATGCTCAAACATCTCAGTCTCTTGCTGAGCGCAATGCTGGTCCACGGCCACTCTCCAGCAGCTATTAGCACAGCGATACTGTTCTCGATCCCGAAAAACCTCAATGGTGATATTTTCAGCAGCGATAATTACCGAGGCATAGCTCTAAGCTCTTGCATCGCTAAGTTGATGGAGGTGATTCTCATGAAGAAATCAAGAGAACAAACCGGTACGAGCGATCTGCAGTTTGCGTACAAAGCAAAGTACTTTCATGTTTACTCTTGTACTTCCACGTGTACTCTCATGCTCAAAGACACTGTGAACCATTTTCTTAACAGGGGAACAGGAGTTTACTGTTGTCTAATTGATGCGTCAACAGCCTTCGATCGCATCAGGCATGATAAACTCTTTCGCATTTTACAGAACAGAGCTTACGTAATTCGCATTCCGATAAATTGTTACTCGCATGAGAAAATGACAGCCAGGTGAAATGGCGCTCAGACCGAACCTTTCGGGGTCCTCAATGGCGTCAAGCATGGGGGAGTTTTTTCTCCTATTCTTTTCTGTTGCTACATGGATATTCTGTTGGAGCGACTTAGAGACTCGGGCATAGGGTGTCACATCGGGCAGCGTTTCGTTGGTGCATTGTCGTATGCAGACGATCTCACTCTTCTGGCGCCATCTTTGAGAGGATTGAGAGAAATGCTCAAAATCTGTGAAATGTTCGCACTTAATTTTGATGTAATGTTTAACCCATCTAAATCCGATTTTTTTTTTTTTTTTTTTTTTTTTTTTTAGCCATTCATCGAATACTCACAGTGTGTCCAATATCACTCTTTGTGGAAAGAAAGTTAAATGTGTAAAGCAGGTGAAGCATTTGGGCAATATTGTTTCTTTTGATCTTGACGAAGGACCATAAAGTACTCGCAAGATCAGTGATTATTTTTTTCACGTCAATTCATTGAAAGCCAATTTTAGAGGTGTTCGTTTAGATGCTATAATAAGGTGCTTAAAGCCTATTGTATGACGTTCTATGGTTCGCAGGCATGGAATCTGAGTTAGTCGTGCATTGATAATATGTGTGAAATATAACAGAGGGATTCGCTTTCTTCTGAACCTTCCATTGAGAACTCATCGCAATTTGTTACCCCCATTAATAGGCACTGCTCCTCTGAAAGTTCAACTGTTAAATAGATTTCATCGTATGCATTGTACAATGCGTCATAGCAGAAACGCTACTATTAATTCTGTCACTAGCATCCTCCTGTCAGACAATAGAAGCATCACATCCCTCAATTTAAATAAATCATGCTTTACGTTTCCCTCTGATCCTGAAGCAGCAGCTAAAGCTAGCCTCATTCGGGACATCATAGATAGTAATTTTCAGTCCCCCCTCTTGACAAGAGATGAAATAGAATACATCCTTGAAGATATATGTATCCATTAGATTCGCTTTCTAACTTTTTTTTAGTTTTAGGGTTTTTTTTATTATTATTTATTATATTTTTTTTACTACACAGATATGATATCATATATCAATGTATACATGTATTGTATTTTGTGTGAAATAAATGATGAATGAAATACAATTATAAATTGGCATAAAGTGAAACAGTACATAAAAAAAAATGAATAAACAAAAAATAAAGAGGTAAAAATTAAAAGCTAAATAAAAGATAAAAAAAGATAGAACGGTAAAATTAATACTGTAAGTCAAACAGTTAAACAGTCAGAAGGCATTTTTAAACAGATATGTTTTAATAGCGTTTAAAAAGATTCGAGTGAATCGGATGAGCGGATAAATTTTGGAAGTTGGTTCCATAAAAATGGAGCTGAATGTTTAAAAGAACGACCACCAACAGTTTGTAGTTTAAAAGACGTACGTGTTAAAAGGCAATCATGCGATGAGCGGAGTGACCGGTTCGGGGTGTAAATTTTGATGAGATCCTGAAGATATGGAGGGGCCAAGCCATTTATAATTTTGAAGGTCAAAAGTTGAATTTTGTATTTAACACGGTGTTCAATTGGCAGCCAATGGAGGTCTTTCAGCACTAGCGTTATGTGCTCCGATTTTTTAGTCCTTGTATAATGACACGCGCTGCTGCATTCTCGTTAATTGTAGCTTGTTTCTGGTGCTGACTGGGAGTCCGTAGAAGAGGGCGTTGCAGTAGTCAAGGCGAGATGTCACATGAGCCTGGACTAAAGCACGGGTTGCTGCTGTTGTAAGAAACTTTCGCACCTTCCAGATAGATTGAAGGTGGAAATAAGCGCCTCCTTTACAAATGTTAACGGCATGGTCATCAAGGCCGAAACCTGTGTCAAAGACAACACCGAGGTCTCTTACGGTGGAGCTGTAGCCGTGCCACTCCTTTCGGCTGGCTCCTGCGTCGCTTCAGCGAGCCAGCCGAAATGGGTGGCACGGCTAGGTGGAGCTGCAGGTGACGTCACAATCACAGATGGCAATGGAGGTGATGATCGACCTTGACGAGCACAATGATGGACGACGGAGGATGAGGATTTCAGTCTTATGCTCGTTTAATTTCAGGGAATGAGCATCCATCCAGGTCTTAATGTCTGTCACAGCAGTTGCGATGGTGGCGACAGCAGATGACACGGACGAGGGTGCTTTGGGAGAGGAAGCAATGTAAAGTTGTGTGTCATCCGCATAGATGTGGTGTTTTTCAGGCAGGTGACTAAGGCCGTAAAACTCTCAAAGGAGGAACGCGAGATGCTGTCGAAACTGGTGACCTTAACACCCGATACATGAATCAAAGCCAATCCTCGGCCACGGCTGTTAGGGCGAGGAAGGTGTTGAACAGAGTAGCCATTAGGCGTCATATCTTTCAGGGCAACAGAGTCCAAGTTCCCTTCACAAAGCCATGTCTCAGTGATAACTAAAGCCTGCAGTTGCCGATCAACAATCAATTTGTGAATTTCAACGGGTTTGTCGACGTTAGCATCTTGTGTCTTCGCAGACCTGGCATTCAGCAGACCCAAAGAGAACGCGCAAGGGACTGAGAAGCAATCTCGTTGAACAGGAATTAGGGACATTGGCAGTGTTGCTGCCTCAGGTGATGACATGGGAGGTGGTCGATTTCCAATAGATACGGAAATCACTTGTTGCAGAGGCAACAAACATGTAGCAATATTATTGTTTACACTCGTCAGCGAGTGGCCTGTAAACCTGTGTTCATTTCGTGCCCTTACGATGACCCGCATTCTTCGCTGTTGAAACCGACCAGCCGACACGCCTATGTGAGTTTTCCGGGTTTTTGATCGGGGTTTTTTTTTTTTTTTTTTTTTTTTTTTTTTACAATAACACAACAATTCTCTGAGTCAATGGTACTCCAGGCGGTCGGGCGCCCTCCGCACCCTGGTCCCACGGCGCACAGCGGGAGAATCATCTGGTGGAGACCCGTCCGCAGATTCATCAGGTGCCGGTGGAGACGCAGCAGCGGAGGCAGGCTCCTCGGGTGGCGGCTTGGAAGCATCACACATGACACTTGGCTTTAGGTGCTGGCGGTTCCGGCGAAGCACAGCACCATCACTGGTCGTTACCTCGTAGCTACGAGGACCAACTTGGTCAGTCACATGGGCTAGGGTGCCCCAATCCTTGGTGCTTTGGTCTTGTACTCGGACAGGGGATCCAACTGGTAACTCATTGAGCTCCCTGGTGTGATGGTTGTATGCTGCTTGTTGGCTTTCACGGTCTGCAATCTTTGCGTTGACGTCTGCGTCGTGGTCCTCGTCTGTCAGGGCTGACGGATGCAGCAGCAGCGGCTCACTGAGGCGTCGACCCATGAGGAACTGCGCCGGGGACTTGGAGGATGCCGTCAGCGGGGTGTTTCGGTAGGCCAGTAGTCCCTTGTACAAGTCCTGATTTGCCTCCTGTGTTTTCTTAAGGAGCTGCTTGATCACTTTGACGGCTGACTCAGCCATGCCATTGGACCTTGGGGTGTAGGGGCTTGATGTAACATGGGAGAATCCCCAATCACGAGCAAAATCTTTCATTTCGGCGTTCACGAATTGCGGTCCGTTGTCAGAGCAGAGGATGGACGGTATACCAAAGCGTGCGAACGTTTGCTTCAGTACATGGATCACAGATCTGGCAGTGGTGCACGACATGAGAAATATTTCAGGGTAGCAGGAGAAGTAGTCCACAATGATGAGATAGTTCTTGGAGCCAAGGGTGCACAGGTCCATCCCAACTTTCTGGAATGGTCTCGTCGGCACATCATGGGGCTCGAGGGGCTCTCTGGCTGGGAGGCGCTGTACTTGAGGCATTCGTTGCAGCTCTTCACCATGACCTCGACGTCAGCGTTCATATTCGGCCAGTTGACCGCCTGGCGCGCCCTCCTCCTACACTTCTCGATTCCCATATGGCCCTCGTGGATTTTCGTCAAGAATCTCGGCCTCAGCTCCTTGAGAATGATGACTCGCGTGCCTCTGAACACCAGTCCGCTTGCAGTGGACAGCTCCTGGCGTATGCTCCAGTATGGCTGCAAACTCATGGCGCCTTCAGAAGTATGACTTCGAGATGGTACACACTCCGGGCATGGGTTAATAAGAATGTAATCCAGAAAGGAAAATGAAGATAATCACTGAATGCACAACACATTTAGATTCACGATGATGTAAAAAACGACGAAATGTCGTTCCAAAGTTAAACACGGAAAATGTGAGAATTGCAGGAGCACTTTTTTTATTCTCTCTGCTGGCAGCACGAAGCGCTCAATATGCTCGTTTCAGTGGTTATAATTATGCGTACCAATTTTTACTAAAATGAATCAAAAGCTTCAGAAAGATGTACACAGTAACCTCAGCATAATTGTGTGTTGTTTATTCACAATCTGCTGATGGTAATCCTTCAAATGACACAAAACAATACAATGTCATAATGCAGAAACCAACAAAAGCAAAAAAACATTATCATTCCGTTCAAACTGTTTTTATGGTAAATAAAACAACAGAAAAGTAGTTGAAGGCACATTGGATTGATGAAAATAAACGCAGAACGAAATTTGTTTCATGTAATTAACATTATTCAAACTATTATTATCAAATCAATATGTATACATAGATCGACCCTATCGCTGGTAAAAGCACACAGGGCTCCTGCGAAATTACCAAATATTTTGGACTATATATTGCGGATTATCACAAATCTCATATGTCCGGATAGATAACTTAATGGTGGATCTGTCTGTGTTGTGTTATTAATTTGTGAAATTTTGTGTGTAAAACCCGCAGGATTCGTCCTTCGATCCTCTAGGACAGACAGTTGTCCATTTCATCTCTCTTCGCGCTTCAAATCGCTTGCTTTGACCTCATTTCTGTTAAAGCATCACCAGCATTTCTGTTAAAGCACCTCATCTGAGTCATCTCTGTTTATAAACATTGCCACGTGCTTTGGAGCAGCTGATTCTACGATGCCTGGAGACAAGACTGCTGTGAAGGCTGGGGCAGCTACTGGAGTGACATGCATTCCAGAATGCAAGGTGGCCAAGAAAATACCGACCGGGAAGGAATCTGCGAGCATGATTCGTTGCTGCTTTTGCATGCAGTGGTTTCATGAATGTTGTATTAAAGAGAAAGATAACGAAACAATTTGGAACTGTTTCGTTTGCAGGAAACTGCCTTTGATGGTGCAAACGCTCATGAACGATCTGAAATCTCTCCACCTCGAATTCACAACTTACAAAACTTCAACTAATGCTACTAGTGAGAACTTAAATGCAGAGTGTACAAAATTGATGAAGCAGAACCATTAAGATCTGCAAACCAGCGTCAAATCGTTAACAGAGGCCAAGCAAACCGTCACCCGTCCAGTTTCACCCTCAGTTGTTTCAACGAGCTACGCAAAAGCTGTACAGTCATTAGTACGAAATGCACTGCAAGAGGATAGAGCAAGGAGTGAAGTGATCGTGTCGCGCACCAACGAAACCAGTAATGCTCAAGAAACCATCAAGAACATCTGCAACAAAGTCAATTTCGTTGGTAATCTAAACGACGTAATTAAGGTCACCTTCAGCAATCCCTTCGATGCAAGGACTTTCTGTTCTCGAGTGAACACAGGAAAGTCAGAAAACGACGACATCGCAGACTCGGGAAGACCAAGGACGAATTGCTCAAATACAAAGAGATGAAGGAGACGGCGAAAAAACTGAATGACAAAGCGAAAGAAGCCAAGGACCAAAGCTATTTCCTCAGAGGCAATGGAGAAATTTGGATGTACACGAAAAAAGCGAACGACAAGTGGGTCAGAGTGAGTGAATGGTCCCTTCCACAGCTGCACATAAACGAGCAACAGTGACCTTGGTCAACCAAGTAACAAACAAGAAACGTAATGTGGTTGTACTGAGACATCTGAACTGCAGATCTGTTTGTAGCAAGGCACTGGAACTCTGTGACCTCGTTGCTGATACTGACTTTGACCATTGCGCTCTAACTGAGACTTAGCTGAAAGGGGACATCAGGAACAAGCCATCGCTGAACTGAAGCCAAACGAGTACAATCTACCAAGGCTATCCTGTGAGGAAGAACGCCGAGTGGTACAACAATCGCATAAGAGTCGCAAAACAGAATTGCAGGCAAAAGGAACGGTCGTGGCGCAAATCTGGGCTTGCTTTTCACAAGGATGAGTTCATGGATGCAAAAAGAGAAGTGAACTCGCTGATTTCTGAGGCTAAAAGTGACTACTTCACCCGTCTGATCACTGATCACCATGGCAACCCCAAACGCATGTTTGCTGTTGTGAGCCAACTGCTAGGAAAGGACAATAAACGGGTGATGCCTCCTGGACGCTCTGAGTGTGATCTCGTCTCGGAATTCAGTGACTGTTTCGTCGAAAAGATCAATAAGATCAGATCAAGTATTCCGCCACCACTTGCTACCCCCCCCTCCCTTTCCACGTCATCTCGCACTGTTAACTCTGTGTTGCATTCATTTCATGACACATCACAAGAGGACATCAAACGCATCATCATGAACCACCTTCGAAACATTGCTGCCTCGATCCCATACCGACTCATCTGCTCAAAGACTGCCTCGGTCCACTCCTTCCAACTATAACGCACGCGTACGTACATCATCAACCAGTCTCTCCGCTCAGGCGTTGTACCATCAGCCTTCGAGAACGCAATTGTGACCCCACTGATCAAAAGGCCCTCCCTCGATCCTTCTCTACTCTCCAACTATCGTCCCGTCTCAAATCTTCCATTTCTTTCTAAAATTGTGGAAAAAGTTGTACTAGCATAGATCAACGACCACCTCACCCGTATCACCCGAACGGGTTGGGTGGAGCCGTAAAACCCCAATCACTCACTCACCACCTCATCATGAACAGTCTCCACAATAGACTCCAATCTGCATGCTTACCGACTTCACCACAGCACGGAAACCGCACTTCTAAAAATACAGAGTGACCTCATCTCATCTATGGCTGAAAAGAAAGCGCCCATGGTGGTTTTACTAGACCTAAGTGCGGCTTTCGACCTGGTGGAGCATGATAATTTGTTGTACACAGTCGGACGGACGACAGTTGGTCGGACGCAGAAAGTGTCAATCGGAGAACATTTCTCGGAGAGTGTTGAGCTTCTTTCGGGAGTGACTCAGGGATCAGTAGTGGGACCTGTACTTTTTACTTTGCATACCACTTCGCTTGCTTCGACACTCATCAAGTGCACCACCACTTTTACGCTGCCGATACGTCGTCCATTTACGTCTCTTTCAATCACTGTGATATTGACACTGCTTTAAACCAAATGGAACGCTGCATTGACGCCGTCGGAGATTGGATATGGCAGCTAAGAAATTGAAGATGAATCACTCTAAATCTAATTTTATAATCGTTGCTTCTAAAAGTGTTTTAAATAATGTTTCTCTTAGTCGTAATTTTAATGTTGGTGATGCAACTTTAGTTCCTGAGCATTCGGTGAAAAATCTCGGTGTTATTTTAGAGAAATCCCTTTCTATGGAAGATAACATTAATGCCATCTACAAAATAGCCTATTATCATGTATGTAATACTGAAAAACTAAGAAAATTTTCATCATATGAATCTTGTGAATAGCTCATTCATGCTTTTATTATCAGTAGAATTGATTATTGTAACTCCCTTTATTTTAATTTACCCAATCGTCTTTTAAGCAAATTACAAAGTGTTCATAATTGTGCGCCCGCATTTTAACCTTCATCAAACGTTTTGAGCACATCACCCCTGTATTAAAGGAACTCCACTGGCTGCCCATTAATTTTTGAATCCATTTTGAAAATTTTATCGCTTGTATATAAGTGTCTAAATGTCAAAATTTTATCGCTTGTATGTAAGTGTCTAAATGCCCCTGTTTATCTGCAAGAACTTTTATCACTGTATGTACCAGGAAGAGATCTCCGTTCTAATGAACAGTTTTTACTTGCCCAACCATTTCCCAACTCTTATTTTAACCGTTGTTTTCAATCTTGCGGCCCTATTGTATGGAATGCTTTACCCCATCATATCAAAATATCTAATTCACTGTCTTCTTTTCAACGTAAATTGAAAACTAAGATAAAAAAAACAAAAAACAAAAAACAAAAAACAAAATTCAAACACGTATAACATATAACACACAAGAGAAGGTACAACTATTTGTTCAAATTTTATGAAAAAGATAAATAAACAAAGCGACATATAGATTTTTTTTCAAAAATAAAAAGCCTTGAGGAGAACCAAAGATAAAAGTTACAGAACCCGAAATCAACTGAAATCCGCGTTTATCATAACAAAATAACACAATGTACCTGGGAAAGATGCATCAAATTTGGGTGAATTACATGAACATGACATCGTAGGCCTACTTAACCAAATATCAACCAGGATAATGAGCCGGACATCTTCTTTTTGGGCATTCAGACCGTTGTCTTTCAGCTTCCGCCACATAAATCTGTATTCGTGTTGTTGCCCAGAACCCTCCAACTCGTCTGGTGCGTACTATGAGATAGCTATCTCGTGTAACGAGAGAGTTATCTCGTGGGCACGAGCTACCATGTCGTGCGCACGATAAAAAAAAAAATCCACATGACCTATCCCGGCCCCCGTACAATGGTGTCTGAAGAAAGGATTTTGTTAACAGCCATTTTCAGTCTAAATTAAGTTTTTATATCCGAGTAAAGGAGGGGACTGACTGGTGCCTGACGTCATTAATTGTCAAGCAGCTCATGATCAGAATGAGACCAAAATGACTTCACTCTGCCCATTCGTTCTACATGTACATCCGCAGGCCAAGTGAACATCTAGAAAACTGGGTGACCTCTCCTCGGATGCAGCGATCAATACGGATGGTAATCAGATTAATCATGAAGTCCGTAACAGCAGTCGCCACTGTTTTGTTTCCATTAGATGTATTTCAAACATTGCATTAACAATAAACTGATCACGATGAGGAGATAACAGGAATGAATAAGTTAAATAATCTTTATTCCCATTAGGTTGACATAAACAAAAAACAGTTTGTGCAAAATATTGGGAAAAAAAGTGAAATGCAGACATTAAAATGCAAGGACCAACGAGTCTTTGTATAATAAATCAAGAAGTGGATGAAGGAAAACCATGGAATTGATCAGATTTAGAGTAAGAACTCTTGAATCACAGAGAATTCTCTTAATTCACAGAAAACTCTCTTGATTCACAGAGAACTCTCTTAATTCACAGAGATTTCACGTTTTGCAAGAGTTCCGCCTTCAGTTGAGGTGCTTTGCCTCCTTCAGCCACAATTTCTCTCATGACATTCGGGTCACACTCCAGATTGACGACTGCAGCGGGGGCAAGGTCACACTCTGCCAGAGAGCGGTTTTCATCTTCATCTGTGAATTTTGATCCGGAGGGAGAAGTGAGTGTGAAAGGAATCCAGTCGTGTGAAAGGCTTTCGCGGATGAACGCGTTCAATGCGCTCAGTTTCTCGTGCGCCTTGAATACACCTTGCAACAAGAGGCCTTCCGGAAGACGTGTGCGGATCAAGCAGTAGCGGTACCTTCGGAGTTCCCGCTGCCGTTCGCGTTGCCTCATCTCCTTCGTCCTCAGCATCCCGAGTTTCTCACTAGCTTCCTGTTTCGCCTTCTGTTCTCTTTTCAGTTCTTCGGGTGAAATCGTGTAGAATTCTTCCGGAACATTCATGCGATTAGCTGAAGGATTTGGATGGTAAACCGTGACATTGCGATCAAGCTCCGGCCGGATCGGTTCAGCCTCAAACAGCGCTTCTTTGAGGTTATGTAATCTCTGCTGATCAGCCGCTGCCTGAGGGGACAGCACCCAGAACGCCTCCTCAACACCAGACGGACCCGGCAGCAGCTTTGACGTGAAACCAGCTGCCTGCAAGAACTCTTCTGTGCCTCTCAAAGCAGCAACTCTCTCAGCAAACGCTTTGTTGCTTTGTCGAATCTTGCAGAACTTGTCATCTTGCGGATGCTGCAGCACGTTGTCTATGTACTTGCAGAGTGTCTCGATGCAAACCTTCACTTTGGCTGCATCTTTATTCAGCGTGTGTATCATGAGAGCGGTCGTCAATTCTGGCTCTTCTCCCAACTGACAGAGGAGGAACTCCTCTATGTGCGCCTCCATTTCCTTGCGAGGGAGCAACGACAAACCGGTCATTGGGCAGCGGAAGAGCACGCCGGTCACAGCCAGTGCAGGCGAGTGGTCAAGATGGACCTCACGAGGGGCAGAGTACGTCTCAGCCAGGGCAACAGCTCGCTTTCGTTCATCCATCTCTGCTTTCACCTGAACTCTGATTGAACCAGCACTTGTACCAAGCTCTTGAGATAAAGGAATAATTGAGATAAGATTAGATCAGATTTGCGTCTCTTACTGGCGCTCTTAGAGGGCTCATCCAGGCGGGAAAGGGCCGCTCTGGCCGCCATTTGGGATTCAGACGAGGGCCCGGTTCTGGACGATGAGGCCGGCTGATTGGCCACCAGGGGCGCTCGCTTCGTGTCCTCTGTCAGCGCATGGCCTCCTCCGACACGCTTGAACTTCAAGTCGAGTTTTTTCTTCTCAAAGAATTTCTTGATGGCCGCCATTTCAGTCCCTATGCATGTGTTGTTTCGCAGGGAAGGAGGGGTCAGAATGGAGTCCCACTTGGGAACCTAAGGGAAGAAGATGTCAGCAAGAAATGACGGCTGTTTGAGGGCCAACCTTTGTTGAGGACAGACAGCAGTTGAGGACCGTACACACGCCAGGCGACGTTGATGCACAGAAGAGTGAACAAAAGAATGATCGTGAGAAGGAGAAGGAATCTCAGCTGAAAAACAAACGTTGAACATGGAAAACGCATCGTTTGCTTGTTTGAGTTGACTAAAATTAAAACTAAATGAGAGGCACGTAATAGGAATCTTTTGAAGTTGGAACGAGATTAACTATCATTAACTTAACTAAGTAAATGATTAACTCAAATAAGTTGATTAACTTCAAGAGCAAATTATCTGATGTGTCAATCATCTTGGCTCGCTCCTCAAATCCCTGACTGTGAAGCGATCCCTGACAGAACCTAATGCATCACAGTCAGTTGTCTTATTAATTACGACCATACGTCGACATAATTATGATTATGAATATTCATGACACGAGTTTAATTTTCACCTGAAAATCAGCCGTCTCCCAGAAAACCAGAAGTTGAGCCCAAATCTCCTCTTTCCCGTTAGCGATTTCAACGATTTCCGGTTCAGCTTCGATTATCGGAATGTCGGACGGAATGTCGTTCATTACAGAGCGCAGGTCAATCGATGAAACACGAATAAACAATAAAACAATCGACAAAGATTCGGAGCTTTTGACGATGGAAAGATATTGACAGCTGGAACTGGAAACGGATAAAATGCGGTTGAAATACACGTTATGATTAAGATACAACGAAAAACCAGAGAGGTGCGTTATGATTTCTCAATTCTCGCGAGATTTCTGATTAGCAACAGTCAAGATGGCGGCATAAACAATCCGAATTGAAAATTTTGAAGGAGAAAGCTGGACGTTGTGCGATTTAATGCAGAATGTCGCTTGTTAAATTTGACAAGAAAGTGAAGGAAAAGTCATCATGGTCAGACCGCTCGAAGCGAGCAACTCAACACTTGGGTAAACATAACATAATGCATATTATGATATTTATATAATATTGGGATTGCCACACATACTCAGATATAGAGTCTATTATCTATATCTGAGTATGTGTGATATCGTCTATAATAGACGCAGAGACGTTTCCCCAGAGGGGAAAAAACTCAGATACTGACAATATTGACATAGTTACAAATAGTATGTTATATAGTATACAGTGACATATACTGATATAGAGTAATAGACGCAGAGACGTTTCCCCAGAGGGGAATAGGTGACATAGTGACATACATGCATGATGATGATGATGATTAGCTCTCCAAGGGTAGCGATTGCAACGATCATTAATTATTAGCCCAACCAGACCTTATGTATAATAGTCCTGGTGAACAGATTTTCATTTACTGATGAGTGTGCGACTTCTTACATCTGTCAATGTTGTTTGTCTTATATGTTTTAATTTTGTTTTTGATATATATGTATATAATGGAATATATTTACATATAACTAAAAAATTAGAGGGCCAGTCTTGCATCAAAAATTCACAGCTCAATATGCTTAATTTCGTGACTGAGAGACATTACTAATTCCCAGTTTCATAAGAAATGGAAATGGATTCACCATTCGTAGATCTACGATGACTGCAAGAAGAATCATATGACTGAAAAATCAAAGACTGAAGCTGCCTGTACTTGTCTGCGTGTGTGGTTGCATGCAGTCAGTCCTTATAATTGTGTAATTGTCTTATGACTTTGAACTATTCTTTGATTCTCTTACATAAAGCCTCAGCATATTTTTTACCTTCTTCAGTTCCCAGCAACCTTCAGGTGCCTATCATAGACTATGACAAACTGAAAGAGCTCTGCGCCATGCATGACGCCCTTGGAGAGTGAGTGACCTATCTGAACTGAATGCATAATTGCAATTCCACCCACAGAAATGGCCAATCTGAAGAAGTGCACAAGAATTTTATGCAGAATTACAAAGATATCTTTGTCAACATGAAGCCGTCCATTGGATTCCCAGTGCACTCAGTCAAACGCAGGTATTTTTAGACCTCTCATCGTATTATTCCAACTTATTTGACCCAACCATCTTTGGCCATCTTAGTATTCCGCAGTTAAATTCACCATTTTAGCTTTAAATATTAGTTGGTTTTATGCATTGTTGATTTTTCCATAAACCAGCATCCTTTTTAGAATTAGCTCGGTTTTCAATTAAAATATCATCCATTTCAGTCTGCAGAGACAACAGAGTCAGTTATCGCAGACTTCGAAGTCCGTAGGTGAGTGAATGAACTCCTGTGTCAATATCAATGACTTCTTTCCACATCAGAGGCTGGAACGCGAGTTAGCGGTGCCTCTGAAGTTGCCAGCGCCAACGAAGTCTCACATGACATCCGTGATCACATGACGCGCAGACGACGTCTCAGTGAAAACCCCTGTGCAATCAAAACGCAGCACATCAAGACGCTGAGGAGACTGCTGAGGAAACAGTGAGTCTGATTTGAAGAGGTTTTATCCAAGCAACAAGCATTGCATTAAAAATATTTCTCAACTTGTTGTGAGTAATAAAAATAATAATAGATTTATTTTATATAGCGATCAAGCGATCATAAAATTCACAAAAAAGTATCTGAGATGCTTTACAGAAATATTAAAAACAATTATAAAACCTAAAAAGTTAAATACATAAATAAACGCTCAGTTACAATAATATGAGCAAAATATAAAAGTTTTTAGCTTGCATTTAAAATGGTCAATTTCGGTTTCAAAACGTAGGTCATCCGGTAATGAATTCCATAAAATGGGGCCATAAACACTAAATGAACGTCCATGTATATTTCTATTAAAACTTGGCACAGATAAAAGGTTAAGGTTAGAAGACAGGAGTGATCTACTCGGCCTGTGTATTGAGATCAAATTGCACAGATAAGATGGAGCCAATTGATGTATTCATTTAAAGATAAGAAGTGCAATTTTAAAGTCAATTCCTTTGCATACAGGTAACCAATACAGACATTTTAAAATGGGCGAAATGTGATAAAATTTCTTAGTGCAAGTGATGATTACATGCACCAATAATCAATATACGTTGCAATTGTGAGAAATTGGAATCTTGTTTGTGGAGTTGAAATATCCGTCGTAAAACTCTAACAAAAAAAGAAAATGTCTCAGAATTAAGTATGCTGCATGGTGTGGATGCTGCCAGGCATTTGGTTGATGGGATTTTAGTTGTGTGTAAAATGATAATCAGTAATCACTGCCACTTTTTTGTAATGAATGCTGTAGAGTGTAGGAGATTGATATCTGTTGCTGAGAGAGATTCAGGAGGTGGGAGGCTGCCTGTTAATAAATGTTGGCGATTAATAATTTCATTATTTCATACTAATTAATATCTCCTTTGTTTACGTTGCAGACCATTTGAACGGACGGCCACCGAAAATGATGAGATCTTGAAAGCGGCTAAGCGATTTGAGTTGCTCTCGTGCCAAGCGGACATCTCCGTTCTGAAGGAACTTTGTGTTGTTGCACAGATTGAAGTGTGGAAAGAACCGGATATTACGAGTGAGAATCAGTTATGTAATCACTGATGCTCTGATTTTGAATAATTACTTCAGTGTTTGGGAACACGGGATTCCATCTTATCCTCAAGGGTTCAGTTGTTCCGCAGTCGCTTCCTTTCATCAAAATCAAAGGATTGGACGATGAATTCAGAAGTCCTACTCCTGAATTAAAGGAAAATGAGGTTGATGAGGTGGGTGGGCAACATCACCCGGCATTAAATTATTTCCCGCTTGAGTTAAATGACAATAATTTTGTGGTTAGAAGCAGGGATGAGAGATTCAGATTCTTGTATTTTGTAACAATAATGAACTTGGTGCATTTTCATTTTCAGCCAAAATTGAGCCAACTTAAAATATTTTGCTGAATATTTTATGTTAATGACATTCACTACGCATTGTGTGAGTACTCATAGCTTCATGAGACCCAGAAGCATCCGAATATTGAAATGTCTCTGTGTGGAAGTTTGAGGTTTGGTGTTTTTTTTTGTTTTTTTTTTTTTTTTTTTTTCCGTTTTGAAAAAAACCGATACATGTATACGCTTGAATGTCCGCAAGCACTCGTTGGTTGGGAACACAGAAGCGGGGAGGGAATTAAATGTCCGAAAGGGGGTAATGAATTGATCGTAAATCAAATCTCTTGAACTTCTTGAAATTTGTATTTGGTGAGGATGGAGCGAAGTGGATGCTCTTTGGAGGTGGGAGCAGGGGTCAGGTGGGGCTGCAGGGAGTAGTTCTTGGATGGTGTTCGGGCCGCGATGTAGTATCGTCTGCTTGTGTATCATTGCAGTGTGGGCTGTCATCCTGTGGGTTTCCATAGAGCTGATGTTATTGTTCTTTATTCGCAGCATGCAGATCATACTTTGCTGGAAAGCTTGTAGTTTGCGTAGTAGTGGTTCACTGGCATGAGCGTAGCACACGCTGCCTTGCTCCAATGCAGACCAGACCATGGTCTTGTACAACGATGATAACTGCTGTGGCGTGCAATAGGAGCGCACCCTCATCAGCTGCCTTTTGGCGATGCGTGCCTTGTTGATCACATGTGTGATGTGGTCTTCCATGTTGATTTTTTTTGTCTACTAGCACCCCTACTAGTCAAGTGGTCGGTTGTTTTGTTGATCTTGGGTGTCGTGGGGAAAAAACCGTTATCATTGTCTCTTTTGGTGGCTCCATCGTGATGCGAGCAGCGGTGCATGCAGTCACTACTTGGCTTTTTATGCGGCTGAGTTCATTGACGTCCTGCGTGATGAGGTTAAGGTCATCAGCGAAGCCAATGCCCGTGTTTTCAGTTGAGTCAAAAATGATGGTGAAGTAGACATTCCACATCACAGGGCCGAGGCCGCTGCCCTGAACCACTCCGACGTCCAGGGGTCTGTCATGTGAGCGTGCGCCGCTTGTTCTGACGTGGATGTGCGCTTGCTGAGATAGTCGGCAAGTAGTTGATGGAGGCGTGGTGGTGTCCCTGCTTCCCTGAGGTGTCTTTTTAGCTGGTCTCAGTCGACGCGATCGAAGGCCCCTGAAATGTCAGTCTGAAGTAAGTGGAATGGTTTTCTCTCATTCACCGAGTGGACTGCCTTCCCAATGACGTTCAGAATTAAGTCCGAGCATGTGTGCATAGGGCGAAATCCGAACTGCTTCTTTGGTCATTCTTTACTATTTGCCCTGCTATGTGTCGCGCAATCTTTGTTTTCAGCGTCTTGGATGGGACATCTATGAGAGAAATAGGTCGGTAATTGGTGTATTCAGCTGGATCCTTCTTTTTGAAGAGGGACACACAGCTGAATGTTTCCATGAACTGGGCCATTGCCCTAGTTGGAACATTCGTTGGTATATGGTGTACAGTGCGATGTCAATCACTGTTGAGAGTTTCTTGTATGCTATCGGGTGAGTTGCACCTGCTTTGTCGGGGCCCAGACCTTTCAATCATTTTCCGACATCCTCTGATGAAAAATGGAATTCCGGGAATCTTGAGTACTTAGGCATTTCTTCTGGGGATGTATTGGCTTCCGTCTGGAAGTGTTGCTTTAGCTATAAAGGCCTCAACAAAACCCATTGCACTTTTTTTGGGCGTCAGTTATGAGTGTGTCGTTCTGTTTCATAGGGGGGATGCGGCTGGTTTATTCTGCTCTGCTTCCTTGGAGGTCTTTGGCCATTTTCCAGAACTGCCTTTCACTCATACGTGTGCGACGGATGTGATTTCGGACTTTGTGCCTGTGTTGTCTCTGTTTCTTTTGCAGCAGCAGGTGGTAACTCTCCTTACTTCTCCTTCCTTCCTGGCTCTCCCTCATGGCTGTGTAGCAGTTGTCGTCAAACCAGGGTACAGAGCTGCTTTGTATATTTTTGACTGTCGATGGAATATAGATGGTCATGCCTTTCTTTATGGTCTTATCAAGGTAGTTGACTGCTCCCTCTGGACTTGTTTCAGTTTTTGGGGACTGGTTCTCTTTCGTATTTATTTGGAAAGGCTTTTCCAGTCTGCTCGATGGTACATCCAGAGTCTTCTTTTGGGGCCCTCATGGATCGTGATGTCATCTGGGATCTTGATGCTAATGGGTAAGTGATCGGCAATGTCAGCCTGCTTCAGTACAGAGACTCTTGCATCATCATTATCGGTGAAGATGAGGTCCAGCATGTTACCTTTGATGTGCGTTGGCTCATTGACTCTTTGTCTCAGTCCCTCATCTCAAACACTCTGTGTTGGACATGATCATTGAAGTCATTGATGTGTTTCAGTTGGGCGTTGGCGACTGCTTTGGTTCCTTGGAGAAGGTCAGTGGGCGCGACCCCAACAGCCGGTATGACACAATCACTTTCTCACAATTTGGTTAATTCTGTTCTCAGGATTTTAACAGTTTTGACTAAAGGCAAACACTGTGAGTTCATGAAGATCACGACCTCTGATTACACCAAAGTCATTGAGGTGAATTACTCTACTCTTTGAAGAAGAAGCAAGAAATTTTAAGCCAAATAATATTTTGCATTCACAGCAAATTCGTCAACGAGAGGAAACAGAGAAAGTAAACTTGCTTCAATCGTGTGAAACTTACAAACTGTGGTCAAGGCAGCCTCTGATCCGAGTGGCTAGCCTCATCGAGTGGCTCTCCTTCCCCGCTAACACCGGTCAGTTCATTGTTCCAGTGGTCATCCGGTCATTTACGTTGGTTGCAGTGTTGGTCAGTGAGGGATTCATGGCGCCTTTTTTGGCGATCATCAAAACGGGCGAATGTCATGTCCTGCGTCACGTCACCGTGCTGCACACTCTGCCAAACGGCCGCAAGGTTCTCACTCTTGATTTCTCAATTTCATCTCACAATTAACTGGCCCCAGAATTAACCGTTCCATCCCAACCTCTTGCCTTCCCGTATCCATTATAGCCCAAAATTTACGATTAAATTTCTTGAAGGAATTGTGATCACGTGTCAGTGATGAGCACACAATTTTTTTTAATTTCTTCTTGCTCATTTTGCTCTGTATAATTTTGTGCATCAACACTTTGAACTCATATTTTGGACTAGATTTTTTCTGTTATGTAATCGATAATCATCATGGAAATTTGAATTTTCAGGAACGACAGACTAGGGAAGTTGTGATGGGAAAACTGACTGAGTGCACGTCATTTGGGGAAATCTCCATTCTGAAGGACGAGCCCATCACTTGCTCCATCGTCACGGCAACGCAAGTTACCCTGGCAACCATTGAACCTTCCAAACTGACTGGTATACAACATTTCATTATAACTTCTCAGTTTTATATCTAACTGAGCTTTCCTTTAGATTTGGATGAGATCACTTTGCAGTTATTGGAACAGTCAAGCGAGCGAACTTTTGGCAATCTTACCGAGGTATGTGATTAAAAACAGAAAAAGAAAAATGTCTCACTGAAAAGTACATTTTTCTGGGGCAAGTTCCTAAAGCCAGCTAAAGTGCATGTGTGCAGATTTTCATTGGTTTCAAGAGCAAACCCTGATCATGCATCTTGGGGAGGATTGAACTGAAGGATTGTGTATTTGCGATCCATCTCTCATTTATTTCGCAGTAAATCAGTTGATGCAAATGCTTATTGCTTACGTCTGTTCTTAACAGCCAAGCGTGAAGCTCAGATACAGGAGAATGTTCTAGTTCAAGCGCCTGTCCCTACTTCTCTAACCGCGTGATTGGCGCCCCTGATTGCTCTGAGCAATTACAAGCGATTCAGGGAAGGCTGCAGGGAGGAGTGCGTGGCTGTTGTTGGGGGTTGGACGGAGGAGGAGGTCGGATGGAGGAGGGGGTTGGATGGAGGAGGGGTGTTGGATGGAGGAGGGGGGTTGGATGGAGGAGTGGGGTTGGATGGAGGAGTGGGGTTGGATGGAGGAAGGGGGTTGGATGGAGGAGGGAGCACTGTGGGCATGTAGATCATGGCAATGTGTGCCGTTTTCCTGTCGGATCAGTTGTGTTTTGTGCATCCGGGTTTTATAAAACATTGTTTCATTATTCACTGGGTATTTATATTATTTCTCTGTAGGATAACATTCACGAGGAGTATGTTCAACAAGAATTGAAGAGAGAATGGAACGAATTCAAACACAACGTTGTCATGGATACCATCAACTCTCGCGGAATCCGTCCTGGGTATGGAAAATGGGCCAAGTGAAAGCAAATCCCAACGCAGAGATCTTAATAATGATTAATCAAAACTGTGATATTCTGCTGTGATCAGATTTTTTGTTGAAAATAAAATTTATGTGAATTTGTCTCTGTTCATTGCATATACGTTCATTCCGTGTCATTTCGCAGGGAACTCATTCAGGTATCTTAAAAACTATTTTTATAATTATTTCTGTATTACTAGAACATTCAGGTATTTAAAAACTCTTTTTATAATTACTTCTGTATTACTAGAAATCATGTTACTGATATGCATATATTTAATATATATTCATTGAACTCGTTAGATCCAAAGTAAGTCTATCCTCTAAAAGACTTAAAGTCAGCAACCATTTATTTATGATTTTCGGCGAAATTTTAAATAAGATACTATAAATAGTAGTAATAATTTATTCATTTATTAAAGCCCAAAATGTACAATTATAAGATAAAGTTTCTATGCGCTTAACAAAAATGCATTAATAATAAAAACAGATGAATCGTGTTCCGTCTATATACCGGTATTTCGAAATTACCGATCACTTCATGTAGTAGTATTTCCGAAAGAGAAACATTTACTCCTTTGATGTGATTTTGTAGCAGTTGTGTCTGTCAGAGATGTAAAATTAATATTAGCATAATTATTGTTAGAAATTAAAGGTAAACTAGTAATCATTATTTAATTCTCATGCATAAATATTATGCGAGTACAGTCAATATTGTGTCTATCAAAATTATGATCACATGCATATATTATGTACGCGTGTAATCACATAATAGTGACAATAAATCTCTAATAAATTTAAAACTTTTCATCAGATGGCTCGAATCGCGCAGCTGTGGCCTTCTCAAAAGTTACGTAAATCGTTGGTGGTTTTCCGCCAGACGAGGGGCCTCCTGGTCTGAACTCCAGAGCCACTCTTCTTCATCACTGTATCAGAATGCCACGCGTACTAAATTAAAAACAGTTATCAGATATGTGGAGAGAAAGTGTGCAACTTTAATTAGGCCCCGAATTAAGTGCACTTGATCAAACACTAGTATAGCAATTATGTGATTATACCGTACATGCATGTACATGAATTACTGTATGAATACAGCGCGTATGTAATACAAATGAAACCACTTGTTTATACGCAACAACAATATGTGAAGCAGCAGAACTACACGCGTCAGTGCGCATCGCTCAATTTCAGCCGATGCTAAAACGTCGCTGTTCTCATTCATCCTTAATTAAGAAGGAATTGCGCCCAGAAGCAAAAGCACAGAAGTGTCGAAGAAGCGAATTGCGAACACTTTTCGGGTAATTCTAATGCACGACTGTTAAAGGGAGGGAGAACTGGTTAAAAATGGACTTTGAGTCGTTATTTGATGCACCAAAAATTATTCCTATGCCTGGCCCACACAAGGAATATCATCGCTAACGATTTCGTGGAGATACATTGCTAACTAGGCGTGACGTCAGGAGCTGTGATGAAACACCGAGTTCCCCATCTTTTACAATGGGCCTCGTCATATCAGCGTGTCCTGGGACTAAACCCCTGGATATTTTTTTTTTTTTCTTTTCGGAAATAGATTTTTAAAATAGCTATTTTTCTTATTTTAACAAGCGATTTTCTAGGACACCTACCATGTTTCTCATCCTGAAACAGTAAAAAGGTCAGCCAGAGTACACCACACATGCGCTTACGTTTCGTAAACAACAAAGATGTCCTTTTATGGCGAAGATGATCTGCTTTGATTGGCTGAAATCGATAGCTTCACTAGGGGAACGGGACCAATCACGGCAAGCCTTCAGCTGACGTTTGCCTCCTATACTTCGTAATGGAAGCCATTCTCCCATAGGCCCAATGCTAACCCCGATATTCGAAGTGCATTATTTCCTTACGCTTGCATCCAGGCATGGTGTTTTTGGCACGGAATGCTATCAATTGGTGCTATGAGTCAATAGAACATCACTTAAAATTCAGTTCCCCATCTTAAGACACGCAAATGTTGCTAACTTCGCGATATTATTCTAGGAAAGCCCGAGATAAGACCATTGATTCGTTGATTTCTATGCAAACCACAGACTCTTTATATCTTATAGTAATTGTGAATGGAGTCATTTGCTTTCAGCTTCTCTGCAACTCGATACCTGTGCATTCGTGTCATCGATTAACTCCATAAGTCATACAATAAACTAATGATCGAACTCTAGCACTGCGCGGTTGTGTTTCGATCGAACATTCGGAAATGTAGCATTGATGCTCTCTTGCTTTTGTCATCCACTTAAGCTTCTTTTGTCACGTAAACACTTCAGAGTTTATAGATTATCTGCCTCGCAAATAAGGGTTTAAGAAGGCAGCCGCTTCCGTCTTCTTGTCAAGCGATTGTTGTCCTATACTAGCTGGATCAATGCTGAACATCCCCGGCATTTTCCGGGAGATTTTGTGACTAAGGAAACCGAGGCTGAATAAAAGTTATTGGTTACTTCTATTAATTATCACTCCTTTGAAGCAAAGAATCTTTTATGATTTAATGCAAGATTGCATATAATAGAATGGGTTTTTTTCTATGGGGTTCAATATATAATGCCATTGCTTGGTTGGCCTTCATTTTCATAGTATCGTTTAATAGACAATCTCAATCGACAACAGTTTTACTTTCAATGTATTTCAAATTTTCAATATCATTTTCATTCATAAAAAAAAAAAAAAAAAAAGAAAAAAAAAACATAAAAATAAATTCAAAATAGTCTCCTGATTCTCACACTTTTGTTGCGTGGATTATATGTGGCACAAGGGATCCTAAAGAGCAGGTTTGTGCATCATGTGAACCTGCTTCCAAAAAGGAACATATTGATACCAAATTTGCCCAGATTAAAGACATTTACGGCGCTGCTCTGTGGCGAGGAAACTTGATTAACATAATTTTCTCTGGATTTCTTGAACTGATCAACCGGGACGCTGCGATATTCGTTCGGCTCCGGCTCTGTTTTCTCCTTTTTTCATCTGGATATAATTGTAATTTGGAAATAATTTAATGATCAACATGTGCAGGATGTACAGAGGTACTTGATTGTGTATCTTTTTTGCCATTCTGACTAGTTACAACCAGAGAATTTGTGACAAGCTGTATCGCTCATCACGCTTCAGTGCACATCTGTCGACCTGACCAGTGGCTTCGCACTCGGTCACCGTTCCGGTTGAATGGAGTCACTAAACGTGCCCCTATTTGCATGAGTAATATTAAGAAAATTCTGGAATGAACCACATCGGATATTGTGGAGGCACTTGTTATACTGGATCAGAGCCAGATCATACCTAATATCGTTTGTTCATTTACAAAACTGAACTGAATGCCAGTATCTAAGCCACCAGAAATGTTACCCATCAGTATTTGTGATAAACTGAAGAAGCTCGAGTCACGTGTGAGTTGTATCGAAGACACTGTGATCAATGCAGTTGCCTGTCAAGGAAATGCACCACAGGTCCTAAACCATTATGTTGACAACAATATTCCCCCGTCTACTGTGTGTTGTTAGATGCATCTCGTGCTTTTGACCGAGCTCATTATGTAAGACTTTTTCTCTTGTTGATAGCGAGAGGCCTTTGTCCGACGCTTTGCAAGCTGCTAATTTCGATGTACACTAGGCAACAGCCAACAGTACTTGTGAAATGGAACGTTGTTAAATCGCAACACATGGCTGTTAGCAATGGCATAAAACAAGGCGCCGTTCTTTCACCCATTCTATTCCGTTTATACACGAATGAGCTTACGTCTGAACTTAAACGATCAGGTATCGGATGTCATATTGGCCATGAATATGTAGGAGTGTCAGCCTATGCTGATGATGTAACGTATTTGTGAAAAATTTGCCTGCGAATATCATGTAAAGTATAATCAAGAGAAAAGCGTTCTGTACGTTAGCCCAAAATATCCGCCCTGGTGTGCCCTCGACCGAAATTACGTTGAAGGGATCACGCATTGATGGTGTCACTTCGTGTACTAAACACTTGGGAATTCAGATTGGCAATGGGGCCAGTGTTCAGAATGTGAGGAACTCTTGTCACGATTTCTACCATCGTACCAATGTTTTGATGTCAAGATTTAGTTGTTGTCATCCTGATGTGAGGAGGAAATTGTTTAAATCTTTTTGTTGCCATTTCTTCGGCTGTCCAATATGGAACCTGAGTTCATCATCTACTGATTGCGTCAATGTTGCATGGAAAACGTGTTGTTGTAGGTTGCTTCACCTCTCGCCACTTACGCCACTTTGTCGTTTTATCAGCTTTTTTTTTCTTTTCGTGCTAATCGAGTGAAAATGACAGTGTTCGA